>VOMN01038801.1:0-17411 GCA_014899125.1 Orchestia grillus
GCAATCTTCGGATCCGAAGTCCGACGCCTTATCCATTAGGCCACATGGTCCTTCGTCACATTGTAGGTGGGTTCGCTAGCAGTAGTATCTTAAAAGCAGGGACTGAAACCGTGCTTTAATACATAGTCATTTTCATAGGCGATCAACATAACTCAAAGAATGTAAGTACCTTTGAACTTCAAACTAATTGAAGTCATTCATCTCGTTGACACAAATTGAAGTCGTTCATTTGTTGATACTGATTGTCTTCCTTCATTAAACCCCTAATAATGGATGTACAGTATCGATAAATACTAATGTACACAATGACTCGCTTGCATTTTTCATTTATTCATGTTGATAACATTCACAAGCTATTAGGGAATTTCCAAACATACAATAATTATGATCACCCTATTCCTGTGTTGCTGAGCCTTTCAAATCTAACACTCGGATAAATCTTAGCATACCTGGATGTAGCAAGATTTTCCAAAATCAAGCTATATTTTTCTGTTAATATACTCTATAAATGAGAGTAACCTACATTTATAAAACATACATCTATATTTAAAGGTTAATTGATAAGTAGAATCCGTGAAAGCAGCGTGTACTTAGCTATGACTTACTATTGACCAATGCTTTTAAGCATTAATTGTTTAAATTATATTTCCTACTTTGTATGAGGTAAGTACAAAATTGCCACAGTAAACTAAACTTTCGTACGAAAAACCGCTGACTTACCCTAGGTCCATCATTGTGAGCACATTAAATATATGGTACAAGTGCGTCACTTTGTCCGCAACTCATAAAAGTGTGCCAAAATATTATTTTGACACACTTTTAAAATTACGAAATAAATAAAAAATAAATAAAATTAGTACACTTTTTAATAACTTAAGCTTTAGTGCTCATTCTTGTACCAATGACCCCTAATAAGTTTGTAAAAACCACGTTGTATTTTCTCTCATTGAATTTCACCGTGTAAATTCACCAATATTGAACGATATTCATACTGTGCATACAACACACGTTAAGTTTACACTACATGCAAGCTATACGGATACCACGTTTCCCCCACAATTTATCGGTTAAGGTAAATTTTCCTTTCAATTTTGAATGTACTACTTAGATATCATAATTTTGTAAGTTAAGGTGACTAATATGTGGGAGCTGACAACATTTTAAGGGTAACACTGTTGCAATTATGCTTCCCGCTAACAGTCATGCAATGTACTAGATAGTCTCAGATTTATGAACAATTGCTTTAACCTTACGTATAGAACATCAAGAAAATTTTGAAAAACAACTTTCAGGTAGCCCAAATAAACCGATCGTAGAGAGAAACAAACCGACCGTGCAGGAATGGTCGAATCTTGTATTGAATGAAAAGTTCCACAGAAAACAACTAACGCAGACGTGAGGTGTCTCTTCTGCTCTGTGACGGAGAGGAGGGACTTCCAGAACAAGAGAGACTCCCAGAACAAGAAAAGGTTCCTGAGCAAAAGAGGCTCCTAGAACAAGAAAGGCTTCCTGAGCAGGAGAGGCTTCCAGAACAAGAGACTCTCACAGAACCAGAAAGACCCCCAAAAAAGAGAGACTTCCAAAACAACAGAGAGTACCAGAACAAGAGAGACCCCCAAAAAAGAGAGACTGCCTCGACAGAAGAGACTTCTAGAACATGAGAGACCCCAAAAAAAGAGTGACTTCCACAATAAGAGAAGCCCCCCAAAAAAGAGAGACTTCTAGAACAATCAACCCCGAATTTCTCCCTCTAAATTTGTGCGCCGAGTCTCGAACTCGCTGCTGCAGACGACATGGGAAGATTATCTCTTAATTTCGCCTTGGAACACTTGATCTAAATGATATAAAATATAATATATTTTATGGCGCTTCGGCCCTTGAGTTTACTTGTCATCAGTTCGACACAGGTGATTGGTCTAACATTTCCCTTTTTGTTTCACCAAACTAAATTTTGAATTTTTTATTCGCGCACTTGCCTAACACTGCAACCATTGACTTCAGAAATCCCACAGTGTGGGAATGTGAGATATCAACATCTCGCATCAATTGTAGGGATGTCATATGTAAATTTATTGTTATCTCCTAAAATTCGTCGAGATGATTTCATAACTTTTATCATTGTTTGCTCTTTTAACAGAAACTACCAATGATGTTTCAAAAGTCAAGATTGAATAAATATACGTTTTTTTCTTTCTTCGTTTCTTGTCTTTTCCCTAACAGCTCCAACGATTATAAACGTACCAGAATAGAATACCATCAGCTCATACCTGCGAAAGGGCTCTCGAATACATTATCATCTATTTATACGTAGCTAAGTGCTGGGCAAAATACTACTCTGAACTTCAAGGGAAGCATGAGGATGCAAAAACTAAAATCGTTAGAGTAACTAACCCGAAATCATCGGAGTGAGCGCGGAAACCAGCTCGAATCTAACAAGTTTCCAGTTTAAACAGACTTGGAGCTCGAGTTCAGCAGCTGCTAATGTGCTACCAAACTGCCGGTCTGAATAAACACAGATTGCTAAAGAGCTCCAAAGTCGCTTCATCAAGAAGCCTTGGACGTAACTTTAGTTTGAAAACTGGCTAGTGCTTGTGCATGCGCGTGCGTGCGTGTGAGGGTGTGCGTACTTAAAGCAGAAAATACTTCATCTGTGTGGGGAGTCAAAAATTCCATGAGGGAGAAGATGGGAGTAGTTTTGGTAAGGTAAGGCGTGAGGGATGCTGCGCGAAGAAGGAAGGGCGTCAGAAGAATTCCTTCATTATGGGTTACAGAGCACGGCACGAACAGGTTGCATCAAGCCTCACGCTCACTCAAGTGAACAGCCTGCTAATTAGCTGTCTTTGCGTGACTGACCTCAATCTCGTACATATTGAATTTCGTCAAATCTCGTCAAATCTCGAAGACCAATAAATGAGCTGTGTTTTTTGGTACTACGGAATTCATTCTCAAAATCATATTAGAACTTTAAATTTCATTGTTCATTCTTTAATATTTGTTCATTTTCTATTCTTCCATTTACTTAAGCTTGAGAAATTGGTGTAACTTTGGTTCTATAGACAAAGAAATTAGGCCTATCGTAAATGTATTTTCGTTTGGAAGTGCATTAACGAGCCCTCGAAATGATCCAAGGTTTACAGCGTTCACGACCAGGCGAAGCCTAACACAGGACTGCGACTGTAGGCCTGTCTTCGTGTCCCGTGGGAACAGAACTGTAAGGTGGTGCTGCCCAACGGGACTTTAAAACGTTAAAGAGCGAACTGAAGGTCTTGAGAAAGTTGAGTTTAGCTGTAATTATTAGTTATGAATCCTTTTGCGATTCTTACAGGAATTGCGAGCAGAAACGTCAGATGAAAATTTGAGAGATTCCATCGAAAGAACTGATGTGCTTCTTACAAACTAACACTCGGAAATTCTCATCAGGGTGCCACGGAACTCGAAGCGATGCGGATGAGTCAAAGTAAAATTGTGTATTCGACCTTTGGGTTGCCCACATAATGGCATGCAAAACACCCTTTTGTTGAGCGTTGTTCTTCAAACCGCGCCAAAAATGAGAGTTCGGTCTACATTATATGTCCTAGTTCTCAAGGGAAGTTCGCGGCAATGTGAAGTGTAAGAGAGGCTTGGCACATTGAGTGTCATCCTTGAGAGACGGCTAATCATTTCAGCGTCCCAAGAGACGCACAGGCCCAACGTAGGCCGATCAGAGCGGCGTAATTTGCATCACTGAGTGGCATTTATATTAATGATTAAGAACAGGGATGTTTTTTCAAGATGAAATTAGGAAAATGACTTCTGAAGTTGTTTAAATTGAAAATTTAGGGTGCTTCTTCGAATTCGCCCCCGACACGAAGTGGTGTAATAAAGTTGAGAACTCGGAGTGTTCTCTAACTTCAAGATGAGCCAAATTGAGAAAAATATAAAGAGCGCGAGAACTTTTTCTTTCTTAATTTTGAGGAAAGAACTTTTCTTCGTGAGACGCGGGAAAATTTAATTTAGACAATCCAACAAGACACAACTAGTACATTTTTTCATGAAATTGAAACGTTTTTTTCACTGAAATTATGTCTTCTCCCTCAATACACACTACATTAGTTTTCAAATTCCCCTAATTTCCGGTTCTATTCCCTCGGATGAATTTCACTCATGATCAGAGTTACTCAGATTCAGAACAACTGCGTTGTGATGGAAAAATGCGCTGATTTCGGCTACAAAATCCAGAATGCAAACGTGATGCCGGTCGAGTCAGTGAGTGAAGCAGAATTTTTCTCGAAACCTTTCCTTCGGACTGGGATAATACGTCCCAGTAAATTTCCCTCATAGTTTAGTCAAGGATTCTAGTTGGATAATCCGTAAATTTCAAGAGATACTACAATCCAAATCATATAGCCTAGAATAGAATGATGCAAAAATAGCAAAGTGAAATCGCAGATTGACAAAAAACCTAGGGCAATAAATCCAGAGCATAAGAACCAAATGAAATGTTCCAAGGTTTAATGTTCTAAATGTTCCAAGCCCGATTGGGTTGCGTACCTCCAGGGTTACACCAGCGCCCAGCGCGCTGCGTAAGCTCCAGTCTGGATCTTTAGGCAACGTAATTTCACAAGATAAACGTAGATTCTATAATATATCAATGGAGTGATTAGTGTATAAAAACATTGTAAGCCAAATTTCAGATGTACGCTAATGTTTTGAAGGGTTGAGTAGTGTGAAACATAGGGAAGTGGAATATTTTTCTTTGGCATGAAAATAATATGATTCTTGTCTGGCCGAAAATGGGTTACTATTAGTGAGTAAAGTGTTACTAATGGTGGAAAATGGGTTACTGCCGAGGGGAAAGGATTACTACAGGCGAGTAATTGGTTACGGCAGGTGGACAGTGGGTTACTACAGTTAGGTTATGGGTTAATACTAGCTTGTAATGGGTTACTAGTGGCAGGTAATGGGTTACTGCTGGCGGGTAATGGGTTACTGCCTGCGGGTAATGAGTTGCTGCTGGCGGGTTATAATGGGTTACTGCTGGCGGGTGATGGGTTACTGCTGGCAGGTAATGGATTGCTGCTGACGGGTAATGGGTTACTGCTGGCGAGTAATGGGTTACTGCTGGTGGATAATGGGTTAAAAAGCACTCAATTCTTACAAGTCCAGTTCCGGAAAAAAATTCAGACGCTTATACAAGTTGTATGTGGACTCAAAGTTAGGAGAGCGTAACAACCATGTATGTACTTACTATCAGAATACTAAAAAATTCCAAAAGTTCGCACGTACAGAAAATGAGGTTTGAACAATAATGCCACCGTACATGAGTGAAAATGTAGAAAATTAGAAAATTAGATTTTTCAGTAGCAAGAACAAACGTTCTTCCTTATGAGATAATTCTTCATTGAATAAATAAATTTATCTCATTCACGTGAACGAAAGTCACACAAGTTTCTGTACAGATTGTTTTTTCAGGTCAATTTTAAACACGAGAAGCCGTCTCTCATTCCTCATCAGAGAAATGTTTCTTCAACACATCAAGTGAGGCTAGCCCTGGTCCACATCAAATTGTAGACCCGCAGACATCGAGTCTTGAATCATTTTGGCTGCACGTATCCCGCGAACCGACGCGTAATTAAACCGCACAAGGAGTATTTTTCTTTCTGTCCATAGACCAAAACCCGAACGGAATTTACGTAAGAGATATAGAGGGAGAAATCAATTACGGCACGCAAATTCGCGAGCTTGAGGGCGTTCGTGATGAAGCCATTACGATGGCAGCATGGCCATCAACTGACTTAACGAGCTCTTGTTGAGAGCGTTATCGGGCCAACGACAGTGCTACGGGGCCATCAAAGTGTTTTCCAGGGCGTCACGCCGCAAGAAACACAGCTAGGGCGCTGCCGAGGAGCCAACCGTGCATTGAATGCGTGCTTTTGCCCAGACCCAAGACTCGTTTAGTGTTAACAAATGGCTGTAACGCCGTGTCTAATTAGTGCTCCGAGAAGCCTCCTTACAGGCAGGTAATTGAAGCAGATTGTCCTTCACGCCTTCATGGAAGAGGCAGGACATCATCCTGATTTGTGTTGCTGGCACAATCTTCCCACGGGCACCAAGTCCCTTTCCTTGTCCCCTGACCCGTTCACATCATTCACTTCAGTGTGGGAGATGACGACGATCGCTTCAGTTTGCTCTACAGCGATTGGTGAACATCAGGGAATGTGGAAGTGAAACACCGAAAGCGACCGTCGACCAGGTCTGGGTTTCCGTGATGGTAAAACTGAAGTCGCCAAAGTACACTAACTTACCGCATCACGTCAGATGAGTAACAGTATCCTGAGGTCCCATAGTTACAATTACGGTGTTTTTTCATGCGATGACGTTCTTTCAAAGACGGGTTCTTACAACCGGTTTTTGGCGGCACGTGACAGGCATTACAGCGTTGTGACGGACATCACCACGTTGTGACGGACATCACCGCCTTGTGACGGACATCACCACGTTGTGACGCACATCACCACGTTGTGACGCACATCACCACGTTGTGACGGACATCACTACGTTGTGACGGACGTCACCACGTTGCGACAGACATCACCACGTTGTGACGGACATCACCACTATGCAATGCCTACCCTGATTTCACGCGTTACTTGGTCTAAGTTGCAGGAGCACGCAGTGCGTGCACATGCGCAAGAGCACGTAGTGGATCCCATTTGGAATGCATGATGGGTTGTGGTGTGAGGTCAAGTCGTGCATAATGTCTGTCTGATTTCAGCGGAACCATTTTCCCAAGGCTGGGAACAAGAGGGTGAGTTTAAGGGGGAAAACTGAGAAGGAAAAACTAAGGGCAGAAACTGAAAGGAGAAAACCGTCGGGGAAAACTAAGAGGGAAAAACTAAGAGAGGAAAAACTGAGAAGGAAAAACTGAAATGAGAAACTGAGGGAAAAAGCTGAGAAAAAAAATGGATGAAAAAACTGAGGTCGAAAACATGAGGGAGGAAACCGCCAAGGAAAACTGAGGGTCAGTCAAAAGTTTACCCTGCTGTTGCCACGGCAGAATTCAGTCCTTCACGAGTCCCCCAGACCACCATGCCCCAGCGCTCGCTGGAGCACCTATGTCTTCTCACCCTCACATATCTCCCTAACATGCGCCCCTTCATTCATCTCGAGCCGCCCTGACACTGCACATGGGTTGGCATGGCTGTGGGCGTCGGTTGAGGCCTGTCAAAGCCTCAAGCAGCGTCTCGGCCTCTTTCTGAAGGAGATTGTAACCAGGAGGACTTATTCGCTGTGGAAACTGATGAGGGAATTCCACCAACAAAAACTATGTTGATATCTTTGGCGGTAACACCAACAATAACTTTGCACAACACCAGGAGGCCACTACACCAACGACAACAACTCTGCATCTGCACAATACCAAGAGGCAACAACACCAACAACAACTCTGCACAACACAAGGAGGTAACAACCCCAATAACTCTGCACAACATCAGGAGGCATCAACACCAACAACAACTCTGCACAACAACGCAATTGTCCAGTTTAACACCTTCGCACTTAGGAGGTAAAAATAAGCGATTACAATAGTTCCTCCAGCGAAAAGTAAGACCGGGTTAAGCTCGGTAGACCCGCTGTGCATCACCCGCATACAAAATAAGTTGGAATGGTTGTATAAAATACATTCGTACCTATGTATACACCATACTTAAAACAATACGCGAAGATAAAATATACAATTCTATACAAATATATATATATATTATATTTATACATAGCACACCGGGGATGCGTACCTCTTCGTGCACCTGACAGGAGGGAAGTTCTGAACTGATTGAAGATCTGAAGGAGACTTTCGTAGAGCGACTGCATGAGGGAACTGAGCGCCCTGGACCGGACACTTGAGAACCGTGTTCCCTGGACCGGCCACTTGAGAACCGGGTTCCCTGGACCGGCCACTTGAGAACCGTGTTCCCTGGACTAATGACGCCTGATTGCAATGGCCTCATGCCAAGCAGAGCAGAAATTTGGTTCACGGTTCGCTCATGGTTAAGAACCGCGATGTCTAAAGTTTGCCTGTAGACCTGAGATGTACCCAAACAAAATGATTACTCCATCCTTCATGAGTTTTTTAAATGATTATTCCATCCTTCATGAGTTATTTTAAAGAATTACTCAATCCTTCATGAGTTATTTAAGTTTATTTAACTTCTTCAAAACGCCCAATTATCCCGAGAAGAGTAAGATGAAATATTGAATGACGTAACTGTGTTAATCTAATGTTCATTCTTCCTTTCCGAGTAGTCAGCCTTGTTTGCACTATTTGCCAGTATTTTCAAAGGCCTAAAAACCATCGACCAAAACTACATTAACTTTTGGCATTCATTCCTTCGTTGATCTCCAAAAATGAGTCAGACGCCTGAGGCATCGGAAATACGCTCGAATTGTTACCTAATTTTCGAGGCTTGAAATGAATGTACGCCGTAGCTCGCGTCCTAAAACCTAACGTAAGCCGACCCAACCGTCGCGCTCGCCATTTAAAAAGTATTTTACGGGTGATTTTTCAGAGCGTGCCAGCGAAAAATGTAGGTATCCAACTTTTTCAAACGGTAATAATATTGGGTATCTGTGATACCGAAATTCACATATGCACATTTCTGATGTGTCCGATATAACACAACAGAATTGCTTTGTACCAAAAGTACAATACATACATAATATTATTATTATTAATGATTATTATTATTTGAAATCCGTGAATACGCTTCTCGTGAACACCTTGCACATATGTTTGTACGTTGTTCGAAATCTCGTTGCTTAATAACATAAACATCAATCTCAGGAGCAAAATTTAAATTCAAATTTCCCATAAAATATATAAACACATATATATAGCACTGCCATCGCATCTCTCGAATTTATCGTGTCCCACCAGGGAAGAATTTAGCGATATTTCGCATGCGGGGCGGCGTGCTACAGAGAGGCCATTCAATAGAACGTCAATGTGAACAAAATTCGATCATGAAATTCGCAGGCAATGAAACGAAACGTTGAAGCATTTTCACTGAAATGGAAAAAGATGTTACATTCACATGCAGGGTGTCCACGAAGCGTGCACCCAAAGATTTTAAATATTAATAACTAGTAGAGCGCCACGCTAAAAATGGCGGGACAAATGATGTTAAATTCTGAAAATGCCCTCTTTTTTATGGTAACTCTGATATGAAACAATTGCATTTTCAGTATCACTGATACGGACTGCCTTATCTGACAGTCTCACTACTAGTTTAGGAATACGGACCCGGGAATTTTCTCCTATCTAAATCCTTAAGAGCGTGACAGAAAAACGAACCAACAAAGCGAGTAACAACTGTGTATTATTGCATGGTCGGATAGCGGATGTCATGTATCGATGACACATCATCATTCTATCGTGTTTAAAACGTACACATGAGATTAGCTATAATGTATCGGATTTTAACTGTCGTACTGTATCATAGATACACCGCAATAATAATATTTTAGATCAGTGAATAAATACGCTTGTCGTGAAAAACCATGTATGACCGTAGAGTACATCAACTAACAGCACTCCAGTTTCCGCTTCTGAAACACTCCAGGATGAAAAGCTAGCGATTTCTCTTCGCTTTCCTCAAACTTAGATTAGAATAAGTTAAGCATTCGGTTCTGACCCTCAAAAAGACAGACACAGAGACACTTTGTTTGACAGAAGCCGTATCCTGTAATTCTACGCACAGATACCCATAAGTTCACAGTACATGCGTAAACTTGACAGACACCGCGCGATAACACAAACGTATGTTCTGAACGACCGATTGAAGCGTTCGATGGGTGCAACGGGTGTGGTACAGTTTCCAGCTCTTTTACAGTCACCAAGTCATCAAAATTGATCACCACCTGCCTGCCTCAGACGAACATTAATTGCTTCAGTGTGGTTGAACAGTATCCCTGATACGCTCACGCATGAAAATCGTGTCTCGTAGTCCCGACACAAGTCCCATTAAACACCCAGCGGCCATTAGCGGACGCAATTAATGACAAAAATGGGCAACAAAACTCTGCCTCGGCGTAGGTATGATACAAGACCCATCATTCATGCCCTGGCAAGCAAGGTTTGTGCTCGATATCACTGGAGGGAGTGAGCAATGGAGTGAGCAATGGAGTGAGCAATGGAGTGATCAATGGAGTGAGCAATGGAGTGAGTAATGAAGTGGGCAGGAGGAAGACTGAGGTGGATCAGCAGTTCCAACTGTTCCCAATTACGTTGGTTGTTCTTTTTATCTTGTGAATTAGGTTTCTCAGAAACCGGCTTATGAGTACTACAGCCACAGTTAACGCTGATTTTGTGTCATGGTATGCAGGTATCTTGATCAAGGTGTGGAAATTTGTCAGTCGAAGCCTAGGATACCTTGGAGATAGTTGGGCCTTCACGCCCGGGCCACACTGGGGTGCCGCCGCTTTGTGTGACCTTCGCATATCCGCGAGCTGTTGAATGAGACCGTTTCCCTCTTTCAGGCGTTCCCAGTAGTCCAGCCCTTGGGCCTTCCGAATCTTCGCCGTAAAACTTCGTTGTACGCTTTCCAGTTTCCCTATGTTCTCCCTGGGGCCAGGATTCCATAGTTGACAACAGTACTCGGCCAGGGGTCAGCGGGTCAGAAATACAGTAGATGAAATAAATTTCTCCCGTGAANAGTTGGAGAAATTTCAGGCATTCCCAGTAGTCCAGCCCTTGGCCTCGGCGAGGGATAGAATCAGTGCCTTGAACAGCGAGAGCATCGGTTTCGATTCTCGTGTTCTGAAGACTCACAAGATCCAGTCAATTTTTTGCTGGTATTTTTTGACTGTTAGGTCAATATGTTCTCGGAAACGTCCGTTGTCCTCGACGATAACACCCAAGTTATCGTCGGGTGTTATCGGAGCTTTTTTTCTTTATTTCCAGACCCCTTTCGGTTTTGTATGAGAACCTGTCGTCTGGGTGCTTTCCATACCTCATCTGTTCGAGCTTGCTTTCATTGAATTCTATGTTGTTTGACCGTGCCCATTGGTAGATTTGTGCCTGTTAAATATGCCTCTGCACTGACTCAGAATTTTATTGCGTATACTGCCTTGCTTCAGTATATAAAACAGTGAATAACTACCCTGCTACAGTACATAACACAGTGTAAGGCTTCGTTGTAGAAGTATTTAATACAGCCTGTAGTATAATGGCCTTGTATCAATTTTTTATACAATTTATCAAGACCATGCCATAATATTTTGTTGAATGTGAGACGACTCTGTCTCAGGATATTAAACACTATGTTATAATTTTATTCCAGAGTATATACAGCGAATTTCCGGCCTAACTCGGTGTTTAATAGCGTGCAATATGACCACCTGAGGATTTTACATCGCTTATCAAAAGTTTGCCTCAGCCATTTATTGAGTACATTATGACCCTGATTCAGCACTACAAAACACTATTAGGCTGCTTCATCATGACGACGCACCATCACACGGCGCATGCGCAGCCGGGATGCACCGCAGCGTTCAGTGTCAACTGAGACCACGTGGTAACGTGGCACTCTCAGCCGGCCCTGGTGCCACCGATCAGAAGCGTGTCGGATTCCCGCTACCATGCAATGCACATGTCAGATGAGCTTGAGCTTTCTGCCCAGTATCCATGCGCTGAAACGTATAGTGCGTTGTTTACAGTACTGCGTGTAAGGGACCCGCGGCCAGATAGATTTGCACGTGTCCTAAAACAGCTCGTGCTTACAATATCGACAACAAAATTGTACGCTCTTTCTTTGTAAGAGAATATAAAAGTATAAATTTTCATAGATTTGGAAAACTGTTGCTCACTTGGTCATCATCAGTACATTGTGTGCATCTGCTTTTAAGGAAACAAATTTCAGGTTGTCGAAGTGATTGGCTTACGTGGAGCGGGGACCAGCTTTTGTGGCGCTAACTGACCGTCTTTCAGACCTGAATGAGCTCAACACAGGATAATTTCTCCTGAACGTTGGTTCAATGAGTCTACATATTTCTCTATTATACTGACTTCTGACCCACAAGCATGAAACAGCATCGGTATCTTAAAGAAACTTTTTCGAATCGTCCAGTTTGATAGCCTAGATTTTTAATTAAGCTGCTCTTCAGGGATTATTTAACTCTTCGGGCCTTGAAATCATTTGGTTGAGCCGAATTTAATTCGCAGTTATCTGACAAGGGTTCTGCATTTCGTTCAAATCAAGCATCATAAAATTGAAATGAAAGTTGAACTTCAGTATGATGTCGATTTCTACATAAGAATTTTTTCTCTTTTCTTTTGCAAATAATTTTTTTCAAAAGAATTAAGTAAGCTTCAATGAAAATGTTTGACAAATCTGGAAAAAAAATCGTATTGCTTCTTATCCTGTATTTCTAAGTTTATAGGGAACAGTTTATTACTCAGCAGTCGTGTTAGGAGCTACCTTTATTAACTTAATCATTGAATAGAATAATATAAATTGAGACAATAAGTAGCCCAGGCTTATAAATATGAATCAAGGTTGCAACGTGTCACTCCAACTACAAAAAACCTGGTATCTACATAAATCACATTAAAAATTATACCATATTTTTTCTTTTTTCATTTAGCCTGTTCCATTTTTTTCTAATTTCTCCAGCTTAACGACTGTCTATCGAAAACGGAAGGATGCCGCTAATGATGGTAACTCAAGTGAAATGCATGAAACACAGAGTTTAGTAAACAACATTTTTTGTCGTAGCAGTCACTGTTTCTTGAGACTTCTTGGCTAGCTCTCCCAGCCACACATCGACCACAGCAGGGAGCCAAGTGTTCACATTTGTGTGCTTGTGCGCACTGCGCCCGTTGGCTGTGAGCCCGGTTAGCCATAATTACGACATGGTCACAAGCAGCATCAGCAGGTCTTTTAATGTGTTCCTTCATCATATTTGACTTTCTAATAGCGGCATACCGTTCACACACCTCTCAGGCACATACATGGCAGTCATGTATCACCGGACTAACAGCTTGGGGTCCACAGAAGCCTGTGAGGGGTGCACGTTCCATCAGGGACACAATCTCCACACCAAAGACCAACTCGAGAGCTGACATGGACCCCAAGTGCGATTCTCTTCCGCAGGCTCACGATTGCTTCTGCGCACCAGTCTCTTCCCTGTGTCCCGTCTCCGTGTGTCGTACGTTATGGGCAGCGAGGTCCTGTAGCCATCGACACCCATGGGAACTAGTAACATGTGCCAGCCCGTGGGATCAAGAATAAAAGAAATTGGAGATATTAAACTTGCAAATTCATGGCTATCATAGCAGATTTAAACGCCGTAAGGATTAGACAATGACGGAATACATAAGATTAAGGAATCTTTGTCCAAAGCTGGGCAATCCCTGCGTCTCGCTACACCAATAAAAACAATTTCACCAACGGAATGATTTTTTTCTGGTGTGGGAATGATGTTGATGAGTAAAGCTCGGGAATGCGACAACCGTAGCCCTCCTGGAGCTCCGGCAGAGCCGCTCAGTGCAACCTGTCCGACCTCTTCCTCATATTGTCTGCCTGGCTGTGCCGTAGATCTTGGTTCAGCCCGCAAGACTTTGCTCATGTGACCATGATTTCCAGGCAGCAATACGAAGTATTCCGACACGTGCGAAAACGTGGGATACATGGACATCTGAGGAGAATGACACTAGCTGCCGAGAGCCGGCGATTACCATACAAAAGCTCCGAGTTAGTGAGGTCGTGAAGAAAAAGATCGACACCCACTGAGTGGTGTTGGTTGGGTCGTTACGGGCCTGATCTCAATGAGCAAGCAACTCTTATCAGATCAGATAGTATTCAGAGTGACATCAGCGCGGAAACCTGCTTATCCATTCACCTATTTATGAAGGAGTCGTACTAGCTTCCTACACGAATTGGACCACGGCTCTTTATTGCCGATCATGCATGAGTGTATTCTTTAAGAAGAAAATATGTATTGGTTTCCTTTCTTCGGACGTAACTGAGGCGATAAAATGAGAGTCACTGAGCCTTGAACAAATCAATATAATTTTGATGTTACACACCTGTGATGGAACATAGCAGGCCTGCTGAGCACTTCTTAATGAAAGGAAGAGCACACGAACATGGTGTAAAAGTAATTGATTCTCAACTATCCGCGTGATATTTACTCATGAGTTTTTCTTGAGATTTTTCACTACGTGAGGGACTAAATCAGAGACTACCGATTTTATTACTGAGCTCAAAATGCAGATTTTGACAGGAGTTTATCACTTCTTTGGCAGGAGAATACAGTACTTTGTTGGAAAATTTCAGGTTGATGCCAATGGCTGTAGACCATTTAAAATTGTTCAAAAGGAAAATCAGTAGGTTAAATTAATACAACGTAATTGACAATACAAGAATAATCCGCTGTTCTGAGTGGACGTGAACACAGAGCTTCATTATGCAGGACACATAGCGCATGGCTGTGTGGAGGCGCACATAGAGCGTGTTCACAATAGTGACTTATACGAGTCGAGAGTGGTGGCCCTAACATGTTCACAATAGCAAGCAACTACAGGCATCCAAGCCAACAATGATGGCAGAGTTGGCCACGCATTGGGTGCCATCACACTCATAAAGAACTTTGAGGGATGAACCTTTGATTTCTCACCACGGAGAATGATTTCTCGAATTCCCTAAAGGCACTTCTTTTGTGCCATTGAAATCCATCACAGAAATCATGAGCTTAGCTTCATTTTTTGCCCTGGGAAAATCTCTGTAGAAGCATCCTACTGTGACCCGGCACTTGAAAGACGTGATCAGCAGAGGAGGGAGTTATAAAGAAGCAATCTCTGACCATTATGGAGGCGGCGGTCGCGCTGCAGGACGCAACCAGGGTTGTCCATCGGCGCCAGCTCGTGCAGAGGTAGCGGTAGAACTTCAAATTTCTGTAACGATCAAAGTTTTGGGATTCACAGGTCCAACGTAGCTTTTAGACGTGCTCATTTTTTCTTTCTTGATCGGTTTTACGAGCATTTCTGTGCTCATCCGATGTGAAAATGTAATAATTCTTAGTTGTCGTTCTCGGCGCATGTGTGCTGGGCTTACGGTGGATTGTGGGCAGCCTTCACAAAGTTGAAACTGCAAAGCATTTCTGTAAATGTGACAGTTTTACGCCGAAAAAATGTTCTAAAAAGGGGTTTGAAAACTCAAAAATGAGCTTTTTTAAAACATTACATTGCTCAATTGCAGGTATATTTTTGAGGAGTTTTTGAAGTTTCAAATTACATTTTGTAATTCTTAATTCGCATTTTTATCCGATATGTTATTAATTTTCTGTCCGTTTGTATTTTTTGAACAGTTTAATGCCACTTGAAAGTGCGGTCTGATCATATTAGAGAACAAAAGGGAAGTTAATGGGAGCTGAGTGAAGCGTGTACAGGGCGTGTACAGGGAACTGAGTGAAGCGTGTACAAGGAACTGAGTGAAGCGTGTAAAGGGCGTGTACAGGGAGGTGAGTGAAGCCTGTACAGGGCGTGTACAGGGAGGTGAGTGAAGCGTGTACAGGACGTGTTCAGGGAGCTGAGTGTTACATTTGCCTTTAATTGTCAAGGTTTTGTTAACAAGTAAAATAAAGGAAAGTAAATAAATTAAAATAAAAATAAACATAAAGCTTAATTAATCCCCATTAAGTAAATTAGCTAAAAAAATTACCCTAAGTAAATTTCACACTACCGATTTTACAAACCCGACATTTTAAACATTTATTTAACGATTAAACATTTCTATTTCGATGTCACTCAAAGTACTTTCTCAATTAGTAATTTATTTATACAGGATTCTGCAAGTATGAAATGGGTTACTATTGCTAAGGCATTCATTTAATAAAACTAGCATGTTTCATAAAGTGAGATTTCACAGTCGAAAATCTGTCACGTTTTTTACGTGCGATAGAAGGGCAGGTGCTAATGAATGCACTGGTTGTTTTCCGTCTGCTCGTTGTTTGCAGATCGCAATGTGCCGCCTTTACCTGGAGACACGCGTCCCTTCACCTGGAAACGCACATTTCTTCACCTGGAAACGCGCTTTTCTTCTCCTGGAAACACGCGTCCCATTACCTGGAAACACACGTCCCTTCACCTGGAAACACGCGTCCCTTCACCTGGAAACACGCATACCTTCACCTGGAAATACGCGTCCCTTCACCTGGAAATACGCACCCCTTCACCTGGAAACCCGCTTCCCTCCACCTAGAAACACGTGTCCCTTCACCTGAAAACACGCGTCCCTTCACCTGAAAACACGCGTCCCTTCGGCAGGAAACAAATGCAGAACTTATGAAGCTCGCGGCAGCCCGTCGGTGGAACCGTGACCGTATACAGTATTGAGCGCCAGCACAGGCCGGTACAGCACTGAACAGTAGTGGGAGCGCCAGCACAGGCCGGTACAGCACTGAACAGTAGTGGGAGCGCCAGCACAGGCCGGTACAGCACTGAATATGGGACTTGGGAACTGCGATCACTGCGTGATGTGGGCAAGCTGCCCTCATCACTGACCGTGCGTAGACTGCGATCTTCGAGTCATACCGCTTCCCATCGACTGCCATGGGGATTCTCAAACTACAAGCAATTCCAATTCCTAAACGATTATGAGGTACTGTTAAAAATGGCTGCTCAAAAAAGCGACACACTGTCAATGAACTAAGAGTTATGATCATGAGTTTCTGGCGTGATAAAGCTTGTTATTTCCGTGTATTGGAAGGATCTAGCCGGCGAGGATAATTCCGCGGCCTCCAATGAACAACTCACTCGACAGACATGATCTTATTTCATTATCTAGATTATCTGAAGTATATTATCAATGATTGATTTTGATTGTCTAAAAATTCTGCATATATCATTTAGCTCATCCAATGTCTTTGGCAGTACAACAAAATATGAACAATATTTGTTTGAGTAAATATTAAAATTATATCGAAAGAGATATTGAATTTAATTTTCGGTTTTTCTGAAGCAGAGTATCGGGTTGCAAAATTTAATGTTGTCAGATGAATGAAAAAGGGTAAGCAAAAACAGGTTCACTTGCCCAACATGATACATATACAGGACGGAGGACAAATGTGAACTGAAGACAAGGAAACGTCTTGAAACTGTCGGACGTGCCCACGCCAGGACAGGTTGACGGTAACCGATTTGGTGGGACGCTAGTTGTAAAATTTACTCAGCCTGTGCGTGGTACAGCCAAACGTCCAGAGTACAGCGTGGTACAGCCACATGTCCAGATGACAGCGTGGCACAGCCACATGGCCAGAGGACATCGTGGCACAGCCACATGTCCAGAGTACAGCGTGGCACAGCCACATGGCCAGAGGACACCGGGGCACAGCCACATGGCCAGAGGACAGCGTGGCACAGCCACATGGCCAGA
>VOMN01038807.1:0-10933 GCA_014899125.1 Orchestia grillus
TGGGAAGACAGAAGGTAGGGGAGAGAGCAGGGGACGAGGTGAGGGGGAGGGGGGCGCGGGGAGACTTGCTGAAGTGAGCTCCCCACCACCCGACAAGGAACCCCTCAAGCTCAGCGACAGAAACTTGTGAAAATTGTGGTGGTCTGTAAAAACCTGGGGAAGAGAGTGCTGCGCGGTAGACTTAGATTTTCTTGCATGGATTCAAACCTGTTCCCAGTACCTCCCAAATTGCTGCCAATATAAAATGCCAAATTGCTGCATTGACAATGAGACATTGTCAGTGAGCAATTGACAATGTCTCAGACTCTTGGTGTCACTGCTGGAACAGCCTCACGCCACTTGCAGACGACGCCATTGGCAAACAGGCTGTGCGTAATTAGGCTCCACGATGATGTCCGGCCCCACGTCGCAAGGAAGACATTACAGAAGCTCTCAGACGGAGGATAAGGGACTCTCCCACAGCCTCCATATTCTCCTGATGTTTCGCCCGCTGACTGCAATAATTTTAATCATTTGAGCGCATTTTTGAATGGCAAAGCTTCAAGGTCCAAACTAAAGGTTGAATCAGCTTTTAAAGATTTCGTTGTATTACAACTAGTGAGTTTTTGTCAACGAGGAATAAACCATTTCGTTGATCGATGACAGAAATGCCTTGACGCTCATGGCACGTATTTTGAGTTAAACAAACGTGTTTAATGTTCATTTGTCAATAATAAACCATGTTTCTGAAATCGGCAGTCACTTTTGTAACAGCTTAATACCATCGTTGCGGCTCATTTGGGTTATAATGAATGAATTGCTTACTTTAGGCTTGGATATTTGTTAAAAAATAAAGGAGAATCACTAGAGGCTCAAAAGGGACTTTAAAATAGTGACCCAAATGGCTACGAGTGGTGAAGCAATATTACATTAATCTATATTATGAATAATATAGTCATATCCATCCCTGGCCAGGTGTCCAGTGGGGCCGTACTGCGAGCGCCTAGGGCTGCACGCCCACCACCCCCGCAACTGCCTCTTCTACCTCAGGGACAAGGAGCCGCCCCAGCTGCAGCAGCTACTCAGGGTGGGTGCCTGCTGCTGTCCGGCGGCTTGCCCTTGCGGCGTGTAGAGTGGTTCTTGATTTATGCTTTCAGCGTTCGTTTGGGTTCTTGATTTATGATTTCAGCGTTCGTTGGGGTTCTTGATTTATGATTTCAGCGTTCGTTTGAGTTCTTGATTTATGATTTCAGTGTTCGTTTGGGTTTTTGATTTATGATTTCAGCGTCCGTTTGGGTTCTTGATTTATGATTTTAGCGTTCGTTTGGGTTCTTGATTTTAAATTTTAACTTTCGTTTTTACATCTGATTTTGAATGTTTGTATTCTTCTTGTTCGAATTTCTAATTTGTATTAATTTCTAACGAGCTTTGAGTTAGGTATTCATTTTAGGCAGATTTAGAATTTCTTATTTTTACTTCGATTTTGAATTCTACGTTCGTTTCTATTCGAATTAAATTTTCTCATGTGTCCTGTAGTAAATGAAAAAGTCGTCTCAAAATTGTGCGTTTTAGTTAGAAAATTTGTCGGGGGAAAAATTGTCATCTCTTGACAGGAGATAAAACTATTTTCACAGAGAGAATTATTTAATCGTTATATTTTTCAGCATAAATCGCCCATTTCCATGTTTATCCATAGAGGATGATCCAGCAGTTGTGTTGCGACAAATCAATTTCAACTATGTTAAGTACTGCAATGTAAGCAAACATATCTAATATTTTCAGACGTAATAGCGTCTAGTATCAACATTGACTCGTTTTAAAAAATTAGTTTGCTATTTAGACAAATTATTTCAGTATGGTAGTGGAAAATCAGCGGTCTGACATCGTTGAACATCACCGGGCAGGAAAGTCTGCAACCGAAATTTTGACAGCGCTCGAATTTCCAGAAAACAAGCCAAAGTTTCGTATGTCTCATGAACCGACGTTACAAGGAGACCAGTAGCGTAAAAGATCGCACCAGGGATGACAGTCCAAGAACCGCAACTACACGGAAAATCAAAAAGAAGATTTTCTCATGGGTTGCAAAAATTTCCAGAAGTCCATGAAGAAAATGGCTGCAGAGTTCGGCGGATCGAGGGAACCAGTTTATCGCGTCATGAAAAAAGACTTGGGATTCTCCTTTCTGAATTTGGGAAACATCATCTATTCCCTTACAAACACTTTGTGGGAGAAACGCCTCGCTCGTTGAAGCCTCGGCTCACAGCTCATTGTATTTACTCTCGTGTGCACAGACGAGGAAATAGTCTCCTTTGAACAAGCTCTCAATCGTCAAAATGATAGTTCTCACTCGGAGTGTCTCGGTCCTGAGACCTGAAAATATCAGGAACGTCAGGAACTCAAAAACCTGCGTCTGTTATGGTCTGGGCTACAGTGTCCGCAAAAGGGGAAAACTCCCCTGGCTTTTATGACCCAGGTAGAGAAAGGAGCCAGTGGTGAAGAACCTTATTAAAACCACGTTCCAAGAAGTTAAATTTCTTTTCTAACAAGATGGAACACCCGATTGCACTTCCAAGCTGCTCAGGAACAATGTTCCGGACTTCTTAACCAAGGAAGAGAATAGTCTCCTTCAAACCCTGATCTGATTCCAGCAAATTTCTGTGTGTGGTTTGTTCTAGATGAAATGTGGGCAGGAAACATTCAACAATCAAAGCGTTAAAATGATGACTGCAGCGAGACTGGGCCAAACTCCCGATGAATGCAGTGCGTGTTGCAGTGGAGGCAACCCCAGTGAGTTGAAGGAGGCAGTGAAAAAGAAAGGAGAATTTATTGAATACAAGTTTACACACCTTATTTTATGACTATTGTGATCAGGTTCAAACATTTTGCATTAGTTAATTTATTTATATTCCATTAACTAATAATAAAAAGTATTTGTGGCTGGGCTTTTGCGTGACCTTGCACATTTGTGGGATAAGAAAAAATCGTCTCAAAATTGCGCGTTTCGGTTGAAAACGTGCGTGAAGGGGTTTAAACTCGTCATTTCTTGACAGAAGAAATAATACCTTAGCCCTTCTCTCTCACTATATTCGACAATTCCCAGGTGCATTGGTGAAGAATTCATATCGGAGTTACACATTTTAGTTAAAAAAAAAACTCTCTGGGAAGTTGTTAAAGGTCAAGCTGTCTTTCCTCGACAGGAGAACAACGTGCCGTTCGACACACAGCCTGCAGACGAAGACGGCCAGACGGAAGAAGGCGGCCGCCGTCGGCTGTGTCAAGTTCCGGAGCAGAAGGAGACTCCGGACGGCTTAGTCGACGACGTTTGCGGACGGTCCGTGCTGCAGGGCAACGCTGGCCTCTGCAGGTACGCACATTTCCAGCGCTCGTTCGCCGGAGCGGATTTTGGTTTTAGATTTGTGGAAGGGTTCACGAAACTTGCAATGCTGAAATATGCAATTGGGTTGATATTCATTGAAAAAATAATTTGTGTGTTTGTCATGATAAGGGATTGCATGTTTAATTTTCAAACGTTATTTTCCGTGAGATATAACTGACACTTCCAACCAATAGTAATATTATGCATATGGGGCTCTGAAAATGTTACGCACATTCTCGTGTAATGACTTTCCTTCATTTCATTAATAATTTTAGGGAGTAATTCGTAAAAATACGTCCGCACTGACACTCATGACACTCTCAAAATTCATTGCCATCAGGCAAGGACACGCAAGGCAAGCTGTAAAATTTATTCATACTGCTCCGCTCTTTTGAAAATTCTTTTTAAATACATCTTGAAGTATTCTTCCAGAACTAAGAGCACCAACTTTCTATAGTCCACTAATTTCCTCTTACAGTCTATTGCTACTAGTGTCTTTTTACAGTCTACTGCTACTAGTTTCTCTTACAGTCCACTGCTACTAGTTTCCTCTTTCAGTCCACTTTTACTACACCACCACGCACATCTGCCCTCATTACCTGCATTCCATAACTTCACAGCAGTGACGTGACTGCGAGTGACATTTAATTAATATTTAATTGTGTGATGCTGACGGTGTTCGTGGCCTGTTAATATGAAGCGTCCGTCGTAGTTATTTCCCTTCTAAAAAATTCGTGTTAAATTGATTTCTCTAGCGCGACAGTAGCTGGTCGAAAACATTGCTCCCGGTAGCTGGAGTGCATTAATTTACTGTGTAATGTCGTCTCTAACCGATAACGAGAGTGACGTATGTGTAATATGAACCATAACATCCTTAATAAATACTTCACATTTGACTCTACCACCGAGTGGAAGTGCGTGGCCCTTACCACAAGTCCACACCCGCGTGTAGAGAAGCGAATTTTTAATAAAACTAATGCGTGCCATTCACAGTTGGGAAGCAAAAGTTCAGTTTCCAAAAGCCTGTTTTCTGAGGTAAGTTTAAATCCCCTCGGAAAGCAATGAAGTAAAAAAGGAATATTTTTCACGAGCGCTATGAGAAATTGGTTGTTGTTTGCGTGGAGGTTTAACTAAAATCGTTGCATTGCCTAAACTATGGAAATTAATTCAAAGGATGTTATTCTGAACATATGTTCAACTTCCATTTGAATAACGTGTAAAAAGGTGAAGAGGACGCTTTATGTATATCTGACATCAATGGAGAATTCGATGAAAGCATGAGTGATGTCTCTGTTCGATTCTATACTATAAGCTTGAAAGAGTTTTGTTGCAATATATTTTCATTTGTAAGACCTAATTTCAAAAGCATCAAAAATTTAAGTGATTATCTATAGCCGATTTACCTGCAGTGTGTCCGGAGAGTCTTGGGTGACCGTACAGTAAATATGTATAATAATATGAATTATGGCAGAGAAAACAACATGGAATATGGTAGAGATATCAAAACCCTCAGACCTGGAAAGTTGTCATCTCGTGACTTGTTCACCTCCGTTCGAATACATGTTCTTTTAATTATATATGACAATTTTTCAACATTAACTCGAGACATTTGTTCTGAGTTGATCTCGGCAGCTCGCTTGATGCTGGTGATGATGCCAGAAATATGAGGCTCCCCTAAAATATAAAAAGTTATTTTCAGTACCTGAGTATGGTTTGTGCTGTATCTCTGCAATATTTCATTACGATGTCATTGCTTCTCAAATTTTCAAGGTAACTTAACATGAATTCGCAGGGATCATGTCTGCGGTTATATGGTAAAAACGAACAATAAACAAAAAAATGTACGACAGACGAGAGTTTGGAAAATGAGACCTCTTGAACGTGAGGCCCCTTTGACTAATTCTTATATAACTTTAAGAGACACATCGAGAGACAACTGATGTAACTGTCACACGATGAGCCAAAGCGACTGAATTTGGTAGCCGTCACGGACACACTGCAAATCGATCGGAAGAGATCTTTTTTTGAACTTACTAGGCGCGTCCTCCTTTACAGACCGCACTACATCGAATACCTGGTGCGTCTTATTGATCTCAACAAAATAGACCCGATCTCATTGCTTGATGAGGAGGATTTGTGGTTTGTACTGCGAAGGGATAACATCGACAGACCTCGCAAGACTGAGGGCGAGACGAAGACCAGTTTCCATGATCGTATCAGAGAGGTGAGGAGTGGGTTGCGTAGGTCACAGTGCTGTATGGGTGCCCTGTGGCCTTCGTCAATTTTAAAGTGAAGTTTTGCTTCAATGTAACGCAACTTTTCAGTGCTTTTATACAGGGGAGATTCTTGACCTGCTGTGGTTTAAAATCTTGCATACCGCTGCTACTTTTCTTGAGCAACGTCGGGTAATTTCTGACGTCAAGGGTGGAATAAACCAAGTCTCCGTAGTCGTCCCAACTGCAAGGTACGTAGGATTGAGTGCTGAGGCGTGTGACTAAATCCTAACCCAGTTTTTGTGGTTCCGAACAGGGGTTGCGCTGAGGACTATGTTGAAGAATCTTGAACAAGTTTTTGTGCTCTTAAAGCATCGGTTGGGATGTCATCGTGCGTAAATTACGTCGTTCTAAGCGCTACAACGCAGTTTTCGCTAAGTACGGCGGTGTCGAGAAAGGTAGCGACAATATGGCGTTGCAACTCATCAGGGATCCTAAGGGGTCATTCATATGATTAGTCATAGTCTGAAGACTACGTCAGAAAACCTTCAAATCGAATGCTAACTTAGCTCTTTATTTTGGAGAGAGCAAAGTTAGCGTTCGATGCCCGTATTTGGGTGTCTACCGACATTGTCTTCAGACTTTGACTGATCGTATGAAGGGCCGTTTACTGAAATTGGCCCAGCAGAGCTCCGAGTTCGAACTTTAAAAAAAAACGACTCGAAGTTCAAGTCAAATGAAGGTCAACTGTGCAAGTATAAAGCAGATATGGTCACAAGCATGACCCAAGTGATCGTTGCGTTACGAAATGATGTTCTAATGTGATGGTTGGTGTCTCTATGATATCCAGGTTAGGGTCTCTAAACACTTACCACTTGACGAGTTTGTGATTGCGTTGTCGATTCGACTGTCCAATAAAAATCTTAAAATCAAACCGAATAAAAATCGGAGTTCTCCCCGAGGAAGGAACGTTGACTCCACCTCCATCTTGCGCAGCTGCACAACATAAAGCACGCTGACTTGATCAGTTAGATTTGTGTTTTCTGGCAGTGCAGGGGTACAGCACAAAAAATATTCATATTGCCTTTGTTCTTGGGTTAGTGGTACAGAATAACGTAATGCTTAATGTTTTTAAAATGGAAGCGATAAAGCTGTAAAATTTGGTTTGCGGTAGGTCTGCAAGCAAACCGCCGGCAATGTTCCTGAGGACCGGAAGCTCAGCTTCTCTATAGTCTATTGACTCTCCTCATTAACGAACGAGTTCGTAAAATAACTTGAGTCATTAAACAGAAAAAGAGTTTGTCCTTGTGTTGCATGAGTAACAATTAAGAGTGAGTTTGTGTGTGCTAATGATGATGAGTGGCGGTGGATAAATAACTAGCTTTTGAGTTAACGAGAACACATGAATTAACTAGCACACTTATCTAGCACAGTCTCTGCTCCTGCGTAACAAATGACATACATCATTCACTGATTCACATCAAATTTATCAAGGTGTAGTTGTAGCCCAGATGCTATTTTGTTCCTTACGTTTGTAAAACAGCGCTTCTTTTATGTATGTCACATGAGTTGCCCCAGCCTCAGCCTGAGATCTGTAAGAAGTGAGAAAAAATGTTGGTGTATTTCAAAGGATTCTACTTCAAAGATCACCCAGGGCACCAACACTAGCGTCTGCTTGCATCAAGTACACGTACGTTGCGTTCAGGGGGAGTCCCACGTGCATCACCAAGGATAAGGCTACAGAGAAACAATCAATCGCATGATCAAAAATTCGACACTATACTTATCCATCACAAATTTTTCAGTTCTCAAACGTAAGAGACTATGTGTTATTATAAGCCAACCGCAAATTATGTACATTGACGATCTGGTACACCCTACTGAACGTCCACGAATTCTCGGTACTCGACTCCACAGCTCTGCGAATTCTGTCTCATCCTCAAACCTACATAAACTTATCACCCAATCATAAACTTGCGCGGCACCCCAGCGACACTTCCAAGTTACCACGCTCAATGCAAGTATCATTGTGCTTATAGCGTTCTTATTTTATTTCCTCGTGAATTTTCCACGTACTGAAAACACCATTCTCGGTGAACCCCATGAAGTACATCACATTTGTAAGTGGTAAAGCCCTATTGAGTACAGCACTAACCCCCCTTGTGCACGGCCGGCACCCCTGCAGGCTGCACTACGTCGAATACCTCGTAGAGAAGATCAACTCGCACCACCTCGACCCGGTGATCATCTTCGACGAAGCGGACCTGAGGGTCTGCCTGCGCCGGAACGGAAAATCAGTTCCTGTCCGGCGATGGGAGTCCGAGAAACTGTACCGAGATAAGCTCATTAAGGTGCCGACTGCAGCGGAGTGTGCGTGTGTTGTGAGATTTGACCAATTGCGGGTTTTAAAAGGGCAGGGTTTGGCTGTTCAAGAGATCCACTACCATCCAGGATTTTAGCATCAGGATTACACATTATGCACGTTACCGAGTATGGTAGTTGGTCAAACCATCTTTAATATTAAGATCGAAGTGGAATCATAGTATTCAAGCGCTGGTGAGTTGCCCGACAGAACCATCGATTAGAGAGAGTCGACTTGATTGATGTGGCTTTAAGCGAAAGCTAATGAGGGCACTTTCAGAAAGCTAGTTCAATGAGGGACTTGAATGTATGTAAAAAAGAGAATATATTTGTACCTTGCTCTGGATGAACGATGAACTGGATGAACTGAAACAATTTCAGTCAAGTCGAAGGATGTGACACACTAAAGGGACTGCATAGTCCCTTCACCCTTGAGTGTGTCAAATGCAGTCGCTTGACGTCTGGACTGACTCGAGAATAGAGAGCAAATTTAGATTCGATGCCCTTATTGAGGCGTCTTCCGACATTGACTGATCGTGCGATGCAAGTCAATGTGAACGTCTACCAAAAACTGCCCCTCCCCACGCCCACCCCCTCTTTCGCGGGGGGGGGGGACTCTTTCGAAAGAGTCTTGTAAGACTCTTTCGCAGCAAAACTTTATCACCTAAAATAAGGTAATTTTCGGCGTACGAAATCCCCATCCCGAAGCTCGAAGATCATACGAGTGATGAGACACAGATCGTCCTTTAGGGCGTATTGGTGCTGGGCAGAGGATGTGTACCCACTCAACCTATTTAGCCACAACATCTGTAGACATTTATAAGCATTTGTAGTTTTGACCGCCCAAGCACAGACATCGTCGTCGATTAGTTGAAGTGTCGACAGGGCGGCAGAAAATTAGACCTGGTAGGACTCCTGAGCTCCTCTGCATGGCAGTGGGCATTGTGTGGAACACCTGAGCTCCTCTGCAGGGCAGTGGGCATTGTGTGGGACTCCTGAGCTCCTCTGCAGGGCAGTGGGCATTGTGTGGGACTCCTGAGCTCCTCTGCAGGGCAGTGGGCATTGGGTGGAACTCGTGGCCCAGGTGTGGAGAAGTAGCGCTCCGAACAGGTGTCGCTGTACCTTCTCCACAAGTCTACTTCTGTCACATGGAAATCAATTTGCAGACAGAGTAGTTTCTTTCTTTTTCGTAATATCTGGTATAATTTATTTTCAGTTAGTGTAGGTTCAATTACACGTGGTGTTAAAGTCTCGGAAAAGATATCGTTGTTCTCGTTGGATGAACATCACCTGTTCAGGAGTCTGCTGTGGGTTGAGCTGTCACGCATGTTTCACTTTATCTTTCCTCTGTCTCTCTCGTGAGTAGACCTACTTCTTTGAGCAGGGCTGCTCATCTCTTGTATGAGGTACGAGTACAGACGGTTCTTGATGTATGACACACTATTTTGAGAACCATTTGATTTGTGTTCAGAATTTTTAGCGTCTAGTATTTGAAATACTTCTAGGACAAACCATTCCAATATTATTAGAATAAGTCAAAAGACGTTTNGACAAATCATTCGAACATAATTAGAATGAGTCAAAAGACGTTTAAAATAAGTAGGTCGTATGTCGAGGACCACCCATTACTCACTTCAAGGTTTGAGTTGAGGTTGTTGTGAAATTACACGTGCAGCAGAGTCTGATTTTCCTTGGAGTGAGTGTCAGCGCCCCGGCACCAGACCACCGCGTAGGTGGGCACCCGCGTCTCCCTTCACCGTCTCCGGCCACCCAGGGCGGACCTCGAAAGAGTTGTTGACCGCAAAAAAGTTATTGATATGGTATCTATGATACCATTTGCACGGCTGAGATGGCGTGTGTGGCCTTCTTGCCCATATATATTCAGATGAAGTATGACATAAAAATGTCACTCGTAAAGTGGTATACTAGATACGGTGGTCCACTGCTCGAGTTTGTGTGTCCAGGTTTTGTTGGTCGAGCGTTGAATTTGAGTATGAAATAAAAGAAGAAAACCTGCTATCTCATGCATGCAAGTGGTGTACGTATACTAAATACGGTGGACATGTTCGGTCACCTGTTTTACAGCTTCATTTAGAATAAACTAGTTTGTCTCTGGCTTGTCGAACGGCTTTTTACGTTTGCTATGAATTATTCTTGTTAGTTATCTACTTGATGTAGTCTTGTTTTTGTACAAGATAGGAATCGGATTGTGATATTATTCGTACTGATTTAATTCTAATTTTTTGTTCGCAGTTAATAAAGGAGCAGCTACCACTGTGAACACCGGAGCTGTGCAGCCGCAACTGAGCTCGCAGTTCGGACCGAGGATTTGGACGAAACTGTCACTGTTTCCTTCATCATGAAATGTCACACTTACCAACGGTTGTCATGAGTTGTGCCGTCAATTATATTCGATGTCATCAATTCCTTTCGAAATCGGTCGAAGAGTGTATAAAATTATGTTTAAAAGATTCGTAGCAACACTGCAATTGCGACTGGCTTGAGCGATCGTTCAAGATACACAAGCGACTCTGGAGAACGTCATAACTGCGCCACAATGTGAGAACACTTGACCCAACTGAGCTCGAATTTGAAGTTGAATTCCTATTAATGCATTTCAGAAGTCTTTTTCTACGAAAATTCTGCGACGTTGCACGGGTTTTGCTGAATGTCGGGAGAGAGAAGTCCGCCAGTCCCGTGTCTATGGGTATCTAGAATACACAGCGTGTATGTGAAATACGCATTCTTCACGCATACACGATAGCAGTTCTAGGAGACACGTACACTTGTTGACTGTTATCAACACCAGCTGGGAAACTGCAGATTTAGGAGGCCGGTGTTGACCTTGTTGAATGATACAGAGGGGTTACAAATTTTACCTCACGGTCAAATATTGATGAACCCGGTGCGGTGGTGGCCGTAAGGGCGTGCTATTCTGAAGCTGGGCAGGCAAATGTACTGAGATGGTGCCCTTATTGGTGGTGCCCTTATTGGTGGTGCCCTT
>VOMN01038811.1:0-13632 GCA_014899125.1 Orchestia grillus
ATCGATATTTCAAAATTATGTATCGTGTTGTTTGTGTTGTTCATCGTCACTCAGACGACCTCCCAGTTTAGCAATGTTGCCAGAAGCTACCGGTATGTTTAATTGATTGACGACTAATTAACGGAGGTACAAAAATGTTCGTTAGTCTCAAATCCATGTATTTCATTACATGATGCGTATTGCTGGAAACCTTGTTTGCATGCAAACTTTTTCTAACCAACGATACTTGTGACTGTACTAAACGGACTTGAAAGCTTTCCCTGCTGATGGGTAAGTATATTCGTAAGCTATTGATCCTGCAAAATGTACCCTGATAAAACAAACCAAGATCTGCCGTACTTTCAAGCTTTAAGAGACAATTATAAGCAAAGAAAATCGGTCGTCTCCCTAATGACCGAACATAAACAAAAATCTGACGATGGACTCGTTTGTTCTTTCAATATTGCAAAACTAAATAATTATAAAATTGCCAAATCAGGCAAGCTGCATACAATTGGAGAGCAGCTTCTTTAACCTGTCGTAGAAGAAGTTTCACGCACAGTCGTTCATCATAGTTCTCCTCGTGCTGTTACTCAATCTATTCCTCTAAGTGATGATACTGTTCGTAGGAGAGGTAGCGAAATGGCCAAAGATACTGGAGAAAACTCGTGTGACATTCTGAAAAAGCTAAGTTTTGCCTTGCAGCAGAATGAGTCAACTCTACAAGGCAATGAAGCGCTGCTTTTGGGTTATGCTCGTTTTATCAAAGATAATGAAGTATAACAAGAATTACTCTTTGCTAAGGAGCTGGAGACAGACACTTGAGGTGGGTCTATTTTTACAGCAGTGGAGCAGTTCTTCAAAGAAAACGGCATACCAATGAGAAACATCATTGTTTGTGCTACAGATGCTGCTCCAGCATTAACTCGAAAACACAAGGAATTTCTTTTTCATATAAAAAAAACAGTACCAGACATTTTTACGATGCACTGTGTATTCATCGGCAGCATTAGGTTGTCAAAAATTTTAACTCTCGTCTCCATAATTCCTCCAGCAATATTGTGCAATTAGTGAATAAAATCATAAGCCAACCCTTCAATTCTCGAATATTCCGTCAATTTCGTGTCGATAATAATGAAGAATTTGACCGTCTCCTTCTACATACTGAGGTGAGATGGCTATCCAAAAGCAACTGTTTGAAACGGTTTTATTGTCTGTTCCACACAGCCGTGCAATTCTTGCAGGGAAATAAATGCAGTGATTTAAGTGATGGTCTCTTGGCGTGCAAAAGTGATATTGCATGTATAACTGATTTTCTCTGCATATTCAATCATCTGAATTTGCAATTGCAAGGTGATAATATAAGCCTCATTAAGGAAAAATCTCTGATCTGTAATTTTATAGCAAAGCCGTGTTTCTATCGAGAAAACATTGGTCATCGGAATTTCTCCTTTTCCAAGTCTTAAATTACAAACTGATGACGCTGTTACTTCTGTAGATGACGATCTAGTGATTTATTGCGATCACTTGAAATCTCTGCAGAAGGACATGACTCAGAGATACCAAGACCTTATAAATAAGGAGATATTAGACTGGGTGTTGAATTCATTGACTTATGCTTGTGCGAGTGACGCAAATCTCGTAATTCAAGAAAACTTAATTACTGCGAACGACTTTGAATTGAAACCGCTCTTCAAAAAATCGTGCGTAGATTTTTGGTTGCAGAAAGAAATACTAGAAAGATATCCAAATTTATGAGAGGAAATTCAACTTAACTTCCTTGCTTTCCCATCATCTTACATGGCTGAACGCGGGTTCAGTGCAGTTTCTAGACTCCTTACTAAACAAAGAAATCGCCAACAAATTGTGAAAAAGGGGAGATTTGAGACTTCTTCTGAGCAGCATCGATCCTAGAGTGAGTGACTTGGTTCGCAAGCACCAATGTCATCATCTCATTAGATGTTATAAATAAAAGATGAGTTTCTCAAACAGTTTATTTATCACCATTATGACTCATTTATATATCGTGGATTTTTTAATTTATAATATACAGTAATATAGTCGTTAGGGGCCAATGGAAAATCAAATACATTCCGCGGTAATGGGGAAATACATTCCCCATTCCCCATCAAATACATTCCCTAAGGGGGCGGTAATTGAAAAGAACTTTGAGAAACAGAATAAGATCCTTATTAACAGTGTAACACTGATCAATTTGGAAGTTAAAATGAAATACTAATAATTAGATTCAAATGTTTCATACAAGTTCTATTGTTCAGTATACTGACTGTTTGCTTTCTGTACATGTGAAGGAATGAATGGTTCCCTTCAGTGCTAACTCTTTCTATCAGGGTTAACTGAGAACACATCGTGTTTACATTCAAATCAAACAGCAATTCGTAACTATTACTTGAACATATAACCACAACTGTCACAACCGAGACGCCCAAAAAAATGTAATTGTAACGTTTAATATTAACAGTAAAATGTACACTCTGCAAGCACCGATAACCAAGTTAAGCAAACTATCGAGAAAAATCACTGCAAAAAAAGTGAGCAGGGCTTAGAAAAGTACATTCGCTTTATCATTAGTAACTCACAATAATAATCGCTGCAGAGCTGGACGAATTAGGGGGTTCATAGGGTTCTGCATTCCGCTCTCGCTCATCTAGGAAGTGTTCTTGAATTCTTGTTCGCTTTGGCTCAACTTAGAACTGGTTGGCTCAACTTTGGCTCTACTTTGGCTCAACTTTAGTTCAACTTTGGCTCAACTTTGGGTCAACTTAGAACTGGTTAGTTCAACTGTGGGTCAACTTTGGGTCAACTTTGGCTCAACTTAGAATTGGTTGGCTCAATGTTGGGTTAACTTTGGCTTAACTTAGAATTGGTTGGCTCAATGTTGGGTCAACTTTCGCTCAACTTAGAACTGGTCTGCCAACTCTCACTGTACTCGCGCCGTTTGGGCACGCGTGTAAATTGCACTTAAAATTAGGTAATTTTGCATGGTATAATTTGATCCAGTTGGCATATCACAGCATCCATTTTAACATTCTCTGTTCGCATTAAACTGATCGGGTGAAAATTATCTTTTATCTTCTTATTTGCAAGGGTATGTGGAAATACAGGTTTGAGTGTCAGTCTACGAAGAAATCACAATAAAAGGTAAATGAAAAAATTATGCTTATGTTTTTTTATTGTCAGAGATAAAAACTTGAATAGTTCGCGTTTTTGGAAAAATAAAGGGGTACCACAGAACTTTAAGTTAGTTGACGTTGGCGCAAAGTAAAGCGCGACGTGTATACCAATCACTTGACTGGAACAAAATCTTACCGCTCATCACTCACAGGGTTTTAATATCAATTACTCTTCGGAACTACATGATATTTTAAAATATAATCACCGACGTGGAACATCCATCTTGTCAACTAAGAAGATCTTGGTCTCGTACCGCAGGCTTTCAGACTTTTATCATTCTCAAGCTGTTGTCTTTCCCGGCCTTCCCGCCGTTAGAATCTCAATGCAATTCTTATCGAATTGAACAGCAGCGATGTTTACGACGGGGAGCTCACAAAAACCATAAAATCATGGTTCATTGAAAATAATTGGTTAATCGAAGCTTTAATCACAGCAATCAACATTGTGCCATGGCTAAGTAGAGCCACGAGCTTGTGTGCGAAAGAGTGCGGACCGACCGAGTCTAACTGCAGACTTTGGCGTTCGACGTTGCGGAATGTATCATGAGGTTCCAATGTTTTGCTGGCGGGCAATTAGGATATTTGAGAGACCAATTAACCAGATTTGTCTGATCGTGAAGGCATCCAATGATTTGTACCTCGCGAGTTATCTCAACAGATTATACTATAATTTTGTGCCATAAACGTTCAAGAAAGTCGCGAGTGGGGCGTGAATAATGTACTGAGCATCGATGAAGACAATTAACACATTCAGGATGCCCTTCTTCTGTTACTCATCTAGCCTTGCACCCAAAGTTCTGTATCCAAATATGAATGGCACGGGCTTTTAACAAGAAAAGAAACTAAATTTGCGTGTTCTTTACTTCCAGTACGTGAGAATTGTGTTCAATTGAGTTCCAAGTTTGAATTCAGCTCTCTCTACTATGAATGCAGTTTAAATGAATTTCTATGTTGGAATTCAGCTCTCTCTACGATGAATTAAGTTGGAATGAGTTCCCACGTTTGAATTCAGCTCTCTCTATCATGAAGTCGGCTCAAATGAATTCCCACCTTTAAATTCAGCCCTCTCAACAAAGAAGTCTGTTCAAATGAATTCCACATTGGAATTCAGTTCCCTTTACAGCACGAGTATTTCCAGTTCAAAAGAATTACCTCTATAAGAGAACGTTTCTACCCCTGGATTGTATGTATTATTATAATCAATTAGATGAAATACATAGATATATAAGAAAAATCACGTTACGTTTACTGTACACAATTGGATCATAGTGGAGAAATATACCGGCGAAATGGTTGTTATGCATTTCAATATCAGTTCCTCCATGGATTTGAGGATGTTGGATGTATTCACTTTTTTTAAATAAAATCTCAAGCATATTTCCCGCCGTTCTCGAGAACTTCAATGTCAGCTTATGCAGCAGCAGCGATAGAGAAACAACGTGGCATGGATTTTAGTTTTACTTGAAACTCTCAGAACATTTTATCTATATTTTCCACTTTTAAAAATGGAAGTTCCAATCACAAAAAATTTCTTTTTCAGAGGCACCCGAACAAAAAATAAAAAAAGAAAGTACACAAGAGTACGTCATATTGGTATGCGTAGTAAACTTGAAATGTAACTGATACTCGGCCCAATTTTTGAACTCAGCTCTTCCAGTCCGAGTACGCTAGACCAGTGCTGCCCAAGTGGTGGCCGAGGCTCGAATTATCATCTACTGTGGATGGTGTTATATGTTTTGATATTGTATTATTTGTAACCAAAATAAACAGGGAATGAAAAAAGGTCAACTTGTATTTCATTCATTTATCAATTATGTATATTATTTCCGGTTTAAATTAATATTAACCTGAAATATTACCGGTACGTGGTCCACTACAGTCTGAGAAGCACTGCACTAAGCCACGGTCAGAGGGAAAGCATTAAACACCCTAGCAGGGAAATGAAAGATGACCCCAATGGCTCAGCACATTCGTGCCTATCAATGTCAACCCCTTAACGAATTGTCTCGAGATATCTCATGGCCGTGGTCGTTACATTCACACGGTCACTGTGGGTAACACAGTCCCGCCTTTGGGGTAATTAACCCCGTGATTGAACCCGTTAAGGGGTTAATCACGTATCAATGCTACGTTTGTGCGAATATTTTAGAAGAACATACAAACAATAATAACAGGATTTATTAATCGGTCGTACGTACACACGCAACGCTGAATGCAGCGGCATTAGAACCATCTACCTGCCTAAACGCTCAAAATGCTCGAAAAAATGCTCGGGTTGAGGTCAGCCCGCGCGTGCGCCTGAGAGCACAGAAGATGAGACGCAGGCAGGTAGCATTGCCTCTGTGGCGTGTGAGGGCCCCCTAAAGCACACAACAAAGCTCCTCATTAAACTCATTATGACCCAGCGGTCACGACGACACCTCTCAATGGGACGTCCCCCTGCGTCACAGAATTGTTCTCGTTGACGCCAACTGCTTCAAGGAGACTCGAGATGTTCGCGCTTCCTGACCAAAACGTGCCCTCGCTTCACCGTGTCCCACTTGCTAGACTTTGTCCTGTAAGAAGGAATGCGTGTGCTTTGGTCACGCTCTGTCACGTGTTTGTGTATTTTTGTACTGATGAGTTTTACAGCGCGTAGTTTGACCGTCCATGCGGGAGTGAGGATATGACACCAGCTGGAGTTATTATCCCGGATTGGGATTTTGAGCTTCCTTTTGTACTCTTAATTTCTTATCAAAATTCAAGCACGAAACTTTGAAGTTAGAAATCGTGAAGAAGCGATTGTTTAGACAACGTTGAAATCGCTGTACGTATTTTAGATTTTCACTTTTTTCAAAATTTTACCGGCATGCACAATCATCAAATGGCACCTGAACAGAACAAGGATGTCTGTCTTTTTCTAACCTAATACAGGTGCTGACGCCACGGCCACGGGAATAAACTAATGAAACTTTTACATTTTTACAAGAAATCAGAGGTTCTTGGATTGGATTTATTGCTTTGGATATGCTGAGGTGCCCGGTCCTCAGGTCAAGTTAAGTTATCATAAAAGTTCGAAACTCTCTATCCCTGACATGTCAAATCGGATGATATGATTGAAAGAAGCCTGTTCACTGAATAGCAAGGTTAATTTCACTTTCCTCGATATGTAAACGTAACTTCAATCCTGATTTGGTTTTGAGCGTGAAGCACAAATCATGTTTTTGTTTTTATAACAACATAGCCGGGCAGTACGCACGTAAAAGCTCCATGTTAGGCCTAAAAAAAGTTCACTTCAATTCCGAGTTTAATCGAAAGCCATTCCTGAAACTGCTGCGTAGTGGGATAAGCATTACAAATTTCGACAGAATGAGCTGTGGGATTTTCATTCGCAGCACCGACAGTTAAGTTAAAGCCTATCATTACGCAGCAGGTCAGCTGCCGCCCTTATAGAGCTCCCTCATTTTTAGGTGCAGCGGCACCCAAGTTTGAAAATTTTACGTTGCCGCAACACCCAAGTTAAGAATTTTTTAGTTGAAACAACACTAAAGTGTGAGAATCTCTAGTTACAACATCACTAAAGTTTGAGAATTTTTAGTTACAGCAACACCCAAGTTTGAGCATTTTACGTTACAGCAATACCCAAGTTTGAGCATTTTATGTTACCGCAACACCCAAGTTTGAGCATTTTACGTAGCAGCAACACCCAAGTTTGGAATTTTTTAGTTACAACAACACTAAATTTTGTAAATTTTTAGTTACAGCAACACCCAAGTTTGAGCATTTTACGTTAACGCAACACCCAAGTTTGAGCATTTTACGTTGCAGCAACACCTTTGAAGAATACCTTGAAGATGTTTGGGTCTTCACGCTCGAGACACACTGGGGTGCTGCCGCTTTGTGTGCATGGTGTGCCTTCGCATATCCGCGAGCTGTTGAATAAGACCGTTTCCTTCTGCCGTTTGATGATAGTGAGGCAAGGGAGGCCTATCAGGGATAGTTTGTAGAAAGTTATCCAGCTTCTTCTGGAAGACGTCCAACCATCGCATTCTCTCAGATCTTCTGGCAGGGAGTTGAAGAGTCTGGGTCCCATTACGGAGAACAACTGTTCATGTATAGTCCGAACGTTGCCAGCCGCCCTCGCATTGAACGTCGGCACAACACACATCTTGCCGAAACGAATGTGCTGCTTTGTGCGCAGCCTTATGGTCTCGTTTTTGAAGTCAGGTACTAATCCACGAATTGTTTTCCACCCGAATTTGAAAATTTTACGTTGCAGCAATAAACAAGTTTGAGCATTTTACGCAGCAACATCCAAGTTTGAAAATCCCTGAGTTTTCATCCCCCACATAAAGCGCTAGATCGGTTCCAGTAAAAACAGCTCTATCTTCTAAAGTGCATTTTATGACACACTCAATTTTCCTTTCATGACATAAATATCTTCGGGTCATTTAGTGCTCGTTCTAGTTGAGACCGCTCTATGCGTGGACGGCTGTTGTTTGTTGGAACAAGTCCAGCGCTTTATACGGGAGATGACTGTACTACCAGTTGAAGACCCTACGTATTATTACAAAGAGAAGGTTCAAAATACTTGTAGTGTATGTTATAGGCCGCTTCAATGGAGGGTTGCAGGCTTCGTCAGGCTGAAGAAAGGCAGGTGATATCGCGCACCCCAGACGTCCTTCTACGCACAATTGGTGTGCATGATTTATGAAGCAAAGAGTCCATGGGAGTATCCGCGTAGCTTAAAAATGCCGGGCACATTATTTTAAGGAAACAGATATTACAACTTCCCTCGCACGCCTTACAAGACCTCCCAAAACACTTAGCTTAGTTATTCAGGAATTATGCAGTCATTGCTGGAGGTCAGTTTACATTAGGCGTAATTTAGGGCCATTAGGGCAGCCTGGGCCGCAATTTGGCAGTGTTTCTGGTGAATGGCAGCCCAGGTCTGGCTGAAACAGGTCCTGGCTCCTGCCATTTGTAAGGAAATGGCTGCATGAGTGAGCTGATGACAGGGAAATGGCACGGCGCCGCGTGCCCGATGGAAGAGGAGGGTATAAGGAGGGAGGCCAGGGAAGGGATGTGAAAGAAGAGGCGGAAGGGGAGGGAGGCATCTGTGCGAAATTTGTGAAGTTCAGGTAAATAGACTTTAGAAAGGGAAGCGGGCATGCAAGTAAGGTGATGCCAAAATATCCATCGCTTACAACTAAATGAAAAGGAATCTTCGGAGAAACACGCTTGTCAAATTACCCCTTAGAGAGGTATGTGATCGGATTAGAAAAATAGAGTATTGCAGTCGCTGTTGTTGAATATTATCAGGCACAGCATGGATTGCCCAATTTCATCCCAGCGATGGACAAGCTCATTGCAAGATTTTTCCTGGCCGTAAAGGAGTGTTTTTTTTTTGACAGCAAAGTTATGCCAGTCGTGCGGTAAAAAACATAAGGAAAAAAAAGTTCTTTACTTAGAATTAATAACAAATGGCCACAATCGCTTAATGTTTGAAGAAGTTGTTCATATTGCATGCTTGAGGATATGTTGTTTCATATTTTGGAACAAAACACTCCATTTTTTGTTTCTCGTGCATACTGCAGTGAAGGTGTTCTGGCAAGCATGAAACGTAAAGAGGCCCTTTTTCAGGGCGAGATTTTCGATGGACACAATGCGCTGGAACTTAAACATTCTTAATAAATTGAAGAAATCCCTAAAGGGCCAACGAATTAATACTACAAGCAACGAATGAAGAGTCCGGTATTTTTGCACAACCAAATACTGTACGTAAGAGGGCAGTTCCAGCTGCGCTCTGGGTAGCAGCATTGCACACATTCTTAAAAATCTTCGCGTCGTCAAATAATTTTCTCAGTTGCCTGACTATGCACGTCTGCCCCTGCTGTCATGCATAAAGAATTTCTCATTCATTCTAGATGTCCCGCAGCTGAATTTAACGTCAAATTCACTGATGGATTTATTTCAATTGAGTTTGATAATTAATGTTCTTTTTTCTGTCGTTTGTATCGTTTAGCTTTAATTTCTTACCTGGTTGATTCATTCGCAGATGTTGCAGCGCCCTTACAGGGATTGCTGAGGAGAAACTTCTTTTAATTGTTCTGCGCAAGAGCTTAGGAATATTTACGAAGGTAACTATGCTGCACGAACAGTCAGGCGTGCCAAGATATTACTCCGGCATTGGTATAAGTTGAATAAACTATGGAGGCCATCTCGAGAGGAAATGTTCACTAACTGAAGATCCGTTTAATAGTACATGTATCGCATGTAACGTTAGACCACACATGCCGTGAACGCTATGGTTAGGGTTACGGTGACTGATTAGGTTCAACTGATGGCCAACTGCAAGCCGTAAGGCATAAAGTCTTACCTTATCGTTGATGCTTTATTTTGAATAACTATACCACGGTCGTCGTTTCAAATTTACATTTGTTACTAAGCAAAAACTGGGGCTTTACTCTTACAGTGAGAATATACAGGGGGACAGAAAAACTGGAAATTTTGAAAAAACACAATAAAAATTTAAAAATATCCAACAGAAATTTGGCACCCTCTACGAATGTATTCTTACCGGCTCTTCTGAGGTTCCTATCGATTGCTGCAAATCTCAGCGGGGATACCCGCAATTCATTGTTTCAATTCATCTAGTGTTCTTGGCCGTGTGGTGTAGACCCGACTCTTGAGGTACCCCACAATAAAAAATCCAAAACGGACAAATACGGTGATCTTAGGGCCAGGGAATGTCATCGGATCTTGAGATGACTGGGTTGCCAAACAACCATCGCACTGCCATACCGGATTTGTCCGCTTGTAATTTTTCTTGTGGGGCTACCTTAATAGTCAGGTCTACACCACACGGCCAAGAACACTGGAGGAATTGAAACAAAAATTGCGAGACGAAATTCGGGGTATCCCAGCTAGGATGTTGCAGCAGTCAACGAAGAACCTCCATAGCAGATAGGAAGAATACATCCGTAGAGAAGGACGCCATCTACAGGACGTAATTCTCAAGCATTGATAATTTGGGTTACTGTCTCTTAAAAAGTAAGTTGTAGCTGTTCAATCGAGGTCGATACATTTCTACTGTTGAATTTTTTCAATTGTTTCTAAAAATATTCCCGTTTTTCTACGTGATCTTTTTTCAGGATATATAATTGGGTAATAGGGATGCACACAAACCTCTATGTGGCGGAATTAAAAACATCCATTTGCCTGATATGCTGAAATATAGTAAAAGTATACTTATATATTTCTCGGCAATGTTTTGTTTACCACAGTAATAAAGAAATAACAATCTTCGCGAAATAGTTTTTCCGCGTATAGTGTTATCCTTTGTACGTAACGTTGTGCTTGGATGTTCCTTCCGACAGTAACTCAATGAGTCATACGCGTAGATTTAATAACCCTTATTTTGGGTAAATTTTTTTCGTGAGCATCTATATTTAGCTACCGGGTGCGAGCGCTATTTGAGGACATTTTTAGTGTGTTAAATTAACAATAACATATCAGTAAAAAGTGTATACAGTGTGTGTTAGAGTTCCTGGAATAGAACAAACATCAACATGCAGTTCATTTCGGTGAAATAAACACGTTTTATTCTATGGAGGCATGTCCGGAAAGGCATAATTAAGAAGTTACTAAGACGTGAAATCTAAAAAATGCTAACACATCGACTGGTCGTGGTGAACCCATCTCGTGGCCACCAAAATCTCCTGACACGACGTTCCTAGACCTGGATTTCTACTTTTGGGGACACCTTAAGAGTTTGGTGTACGAAACTCTAGTTCGGTCTGGAGATGATCTCATCAGCAATATTTTTGACGCTCCTGCAAGGAATGCTGAAATTTCTGATGTCTTTGCAAGAGTGCAATAATCATTGCATCGGCACTTCCACACATGCATCGTAACAGATGGATGGAATTTCGAACACCTACTGTAAATACCTTACCAATTGCTGTCCGTTAATAATAATAATAAACTTTTTCGGACTTTGATTCCTCATTTTCTTACCGATAAGCTCTAATTTTAGAGTTTCCTTAACTTTCCAAGCCCACATTTTCGGACATGCCTCCATAGAGTAAAATGTGTTGCTCTTCCTTATGTTATAGTTTGTTCAAACAGCTATGAAGCACCCTGCATATTTAAATCAAATTTGTACAAATATTCTCGATGATACTTCGTTATCAATTTTTCTATGAAGTTACCTTTGGCTTCAATAACTGGTTAAATGCTGGACCAAAATCGTTGAAGTTAAGTTGAAACAAGTTGAAGTTATGTTGAAGTTAAGTGGTCCTTATTAATTTCGAACATCACCTGGACAATGGCGGCATTCAGTGAAGCTATGGTAATATTAGGATGTCGATTAGTCTCCCTTTCAGCAACTCTGCGCACATTATAGCCGATAGAGTTCAAATCTGGCAAGTTTTGGGGTCTACAAATTGAAGGTGATCGTTTAAATTCTAAAATAAGCAATCTTGGGTCACTATGGCTTTCTGAGGAGCTGAGCCTTACTGAAAGACGTATGACCTTCCATAGGATACTTTTTCAATCCAGGGCTCAACAACCGTTTTTAGAACGTCACTGTATCGAGCAGCCTTAACCTTAAGACCCTGTAGAAAAATGTATGGTGGTATGACATGACCTTCACTACTCACAACTTCTGAAACCATCGCAGTAGCCAGAAATTTGGCGTACATTTCCCTGGGTTCATTTCTTTGGTTACCTTCTTACCTTAAATGAGTTATCGGAAATAAAAACGTAAAATTTTAAAAGATCCGAGTGTGCACTGAACTTGAAACGACATGTCCTCTAATAGCAATCGCACCCAGTGTAATCTTTTAGCTTACAAGTATGTACGATCAATTATTTATGACTTTATCGAATGGGCATCGAAAAGTTAAACTGGGTTGCATGTACCAAGTTTCCTCCTCCTCCCCCCCTCTCGAGTTTATCTCATTTATTCTGCTTGCAATGAGAAAAAATACGATGCTTATTTCATATACGTCTGTACAACATGTGTTATACGCATGACTCAAAATAGATACGTATGTATGCATACCATATACTTTTGGTGATACGTACGTATCATGTTCGATGCACTGTCAATAAGATATATTTTAGTAAAATGTTCGCCGCATCATGATTTTTTTTTCTGAGTCATATAAGAGTTAAACAAGAGAAAAACATATACAAGAGCACACATTTAACATTTCTACTATGACACACAAAGCTTAAGCCTACGATACATCTTCGGAAAATTTAACTTGCTCACCCAATCCATCAATTCTATTCAAAAGCCAAAAATAGACAAAAAAATTAAATACTAATGAGGATTTCTTTTAAGTACCTACACCACGTGCTATCAAACAAAACATAACATATCATCGGGAATTCTATACATCAGTATAAATTTAGTTATACATTTGAAGAAGACATTGATGTAACTCTGAATAAGTAATTCACCAATGTATAAAGTTGAAATAATAATTTTTACCGGAATTACACACAGAGTAATTTTTTTAATTTTTCAATTCGGGATTATTCCCAACGAACCCTCTTTTTGCTGTTGCACTGAAAAGACGGGCGAAGATTGATGCATTCAGGTGTGCCAAATTTTCCCTGGATGTATAAGATTCGTTCATACCCAGTGCACACGTACTCGTTCAACTGGCGATATGCAGTGCTGCTAGGGTGCATGTTTCACTTCTGCGGTACAAAGCTCGATCCATCCCAGCGTCCTTTGTATATTTTGTACGAAAGAGATGAAGGACCTGCAGAAGTGACAGTACATGTATGTATACAGCACTCATACGAATGTTTTTCAGTTTACAGAGAATATTCGTATGTTTTAATGGGCGTTATACTCAAAACGAAAGGGCGAACATAAACATAAACGTGGCTCAGAAAGAAGCGCTTTGCCTTTAACATCTACGCAATTTTGCAACACTTGTGTGGTATAAAATTGATACCACAATACACTCACACGTACTACAGTTCTATCCTTCATATCTTGCATTAAGTGCTGTGCCTATGACACTAGGCACCCCAGTCCAATCTGTGCGGGTCTTTCTTTAGAAACCTAACTCATTACGTCTGCAGGTCACAGACAATGGGTTCATGCGTGGTTATGCCTCTTACGTCCGCGGCTCCACAGAGTTCCTTACCTTTGTTTCTGGCATGGGTGCTCGGTCCGTTCTTTACGTTTTATGCCATAAAGACCGAAGCATATTACGCTCATCTCTGCGAGGCGCTCTCCCAAGATCCGCTCTATCGGAGCTTCATTCAAATTCGTACTGCGGGGCCAGCGTGTCTCAGTAGGGGGCCCTGCCCGGGCCAGCGTTGTCTGAGCTATTGCACAATTATGTTGCGAGTGCGACACTAAAACCTAAATTGCTTGCCATAACCTCAGTCTTATGAACTCATGAAGACGAGACCCGCAAACTGGTGGCTTGTTCTCGGCTCGGATCCAGCA
>VOMN01038826.1:0-11051 GCA_014899125.1 Orchestia grillus
CTCAACACCCCAGCTCACCCCTCAACACCCCGCACCCCTCTCCCATCAGGTAGAACTGAGCAGTTTAGCCCCCAAGAAGGTGACGTTTGACTTGAAGCGCGCCATCGAGCCTCGCCTGGAGAAGCTAGAGCGGGCCACCGACCGTGCCATCGCGGAGCTCATCAGGGAGCGCCTGAGGGAGGAGGCCGCCCGGGGCCAGCAAGACCTGGTGACTGCCGTCAACGTTGGCGCCACTGTCGCTGCTGCGCACAACGACGACTGAAGCTTTTTATTTCCGTTACCAGTATCCTAGTACCGTTAAAAATGCGGGTAAATATTGAGTGAAATGATGTAATTTCCCGTGTCACTGTTACGGACTGCATTTTCTGATGCAGTCCCATTGTTAGAAATATGTACACGAGAATCTAGAAAAGTAAATTTTGTGCTTTGTAATTCTTTCAGTACGTAAGTACATGGTTACTCACAAAAAACGAAACAAATCAGAAATTTGCTACATTTGGCGTATTATTCTGAAATGTAGATGTTGTGGCAGCTTACATCTGCGCTTTACGTGTGTTGACTCTCCTCCAACTGCTGGCTAGTGTGAGACGTGTTTTTTGAAATCTTCAGTGGGTGGATGCGGAGCTTCCGTGCTATTCTCCTCAGTGGTATAAAACGAGCGTGGATCTGAGCCAGCAAAGTGGTCTTACCGAGTATTGGATGGTCACTTTTGGTCTAGATGCCCTTGTTTCAGAAGTGGCCTAAAGTTGCTGCTGAAACTTGTCTTCTGGGAACGTACAAAGAACTTTTTTTTAAGCTTGATGCATTATTCGAGAAAATAACGCGATTCTCAATGATGTCCATCATTTATGAGCTTTTTGTTCAGTTCTTGGTGTGGAGAAAATCAGTGATTATATGTACGCTCTATTGCTTTGGAAATCCAACATAGGAGGATTATTTTGACGTACAAGTTTGCGAGAAAAAGTGAAACGATTGGCCACTAACCTAACAAGAAGATCAGTGTGTGAGTTCAGAATATTTTTTTGAACGATGATAGCATTTCATTTCTGTACGGTGCTTTCCCTACCAGAAAGTTTAGCATGACATGGTAGTTAGGCATAACTATATGATAAGATTTTCCTGCCTTGATGGAGCTGAACGATTTCACGTTTCTAATACATACCGTAAAGAATAATGTGAAGGAAATTAGCACTTGTTAAGATGTTTCGCTATGGTATGCGGCGTTAATGTTGTCATAATTGCTACTCCGCATTCAGCTCTCTGACGCAGTAATTCAGAACCTGATTATAAGGATTCAATATTATACTTCTCGACTTTGTTGTAGATCGCTCTTTGACTAAGGTTTTTGTTGAGGATGTTATCTTAAGCTGTTTTGAGATTCATGACCCTCCAAAGACTCCACAACTTCACCTGTACGTGTGGCTTTAAATGACTTGGGTGTCATGGCTCATCGTCTCCTTTTGTGGGACTGAAAAACCATTTTCAAAGGCGAACTCCTGTGCACATTTCCGGGATTGTTTAGTGTAGCTGTTTTTTCGAACTTGTTTGATTTAATAAAATGAGCACTTTTGTAGATCTATTAGGTTTATTTCAAATAATAAGTGATGCAGTCTTCTAATGATTATAACTTTAGTCACTATTGTAGGCGAAGTAGGATCGATGAAAAATATTCGGCTCAGTAAAATCTGTGATTCTTCTGTTAATTTCGGTATTCGTTTCCAAATCTTGTAATGGTCTTTCAGGACTTGCAAATTTTCAGTGAACTATTTTGACTCAAGAGTTATCTGAGTAAGCCTACCGAGTTCTGTAACCTATGATGCCGCTGGTATGAATGGATTAGCAACAAGTCTTTATATTTGTAGTCAAGTACAAATAATAATAATAATAGTGAAATAATCAACCCTATAGATAAATTTCATTTATGCCTTCAAGATTTTGGTGGGTTCTGCTTAATTCACCTCACATTTGTTCTACGTTCCTTTGGTTCTGTTGGACTTCCATGCCCCTCTGCTTGGTCGCCGAGCCAACGTTGGTTAGTTGTTCTCAGATGAGTTTCATTCATTGTTCTCTGTAATGTCAGCTGTGCCTGTAACTAGGTGTAACGGAACTAAAACAAGAATTAGAGCCGACAGTCTGCCCTGCTAAGAAGTTCTGCACGAATTATATGACGTCAGTGCATTTGATTACGCGGGTTTCCATTTTGTGTTTTTACGAATGGATGATTTTTATTTTCTGTAGGTAGTTCATGTTTACATTCATTGTGCAAGCGAAATAGAAGGTGAATGTATCTTCCGGTCAACGCAGTAAACTGGATAAATTATACTGAATGCAAAATTTTTTGCCAATTCTTAGTGTGCGTCAACTTGTAGAAAATTTACTGTCGCTGCATGCACTGTAAACCATCAGTAAATTTTCTGTGCGTCACAGTTTATATTTTTCATTACCGATGTATGAATTCGTATAATTTTAAAATCTAGATATATATATTCAGGTGGCTCTTCGTGTGATGATCGCGCAGTATCTTCCGAGTCAAGCTCCACGCTGTGATATTCTAGTTTAAGGTATCTTTTAATTACACTTTGTTAAGTTAAGAGTCTTTTTTATCTCCTTTCAAATTCTATCTCTTCCCGTATTTTTTTTTGCGAATTCATGCCCTTTTTATATAGAACAGGCGTCTGGCTATCTATTTTCGTCCACAAGTTGAACGTAACATTTCTCCTCAGGGGGCGTTGGATAGGCCGTAGGCAACACGGTTGGGCGAGTTAAGCTCACCGGATAAAATATTAACCACCCAATATTTTCCGAGCTCCAATGTAGTGTTTTTCGAGCTGTTCGAAGACAACTGCCGGGTGCAGCGGGCTTGAACTGTCATTAATTGGCTTGAAAGTCGTTCAGGATATGTCAAGGTATCAAATGTAAAGGTATTTAGATTGGCCTGCTGAGTCACCACGCGTGAACCCAGTAGAAAATTTGTGGGACCACCTAGAACGACAAGTTAGACGTTGATGAGATCATTCAAGTACTGTGGCTGCACTACGATATCAGTTGATGCACGAGTGGTTTAACAATCGACCATGTGCACATTAGGACACTTGTGGATTCAATGCCGCGCAGAATTGCCGCCATTATTCGGACTTGTGAAGGTCCTGCACCATAGTAGCTGGTGATTAATTTATCGTCTGTGGAGCTTAGGTTTGTCTATTCTCTGCTTTGCGTTGGTTGTTATTCTGTTGTTTTCGGGGGATCACTGTTAGGTTAAGCTCGGCTCTGGCTAGGCTTTCGGGACTTGTATCTTTTGTGCCTAATTTTCTTCTTTCCATTTTATTGTCTTCTGTGTTGGTTACTCTAGCTCTTTTCTTCCTCTTTTTTCTTAACTCGCTGTTTCTATGCGCAGGGAATCCTGGGTGAGAACACACCTACCTGTGTATAGATTCCACGTTTTCTAAAGTCTGACTAAATTGCCCTTTCTCATTGCCGTCTTGAGATCGCATTCCATCTGGGTAGGGAGTTTTAACACTTTGACTACGATTCTCCACACAGGTAAAATTACANTGTGAATTTAAAAATGAAGGATTTTAGTTTCACAAATTGGTTACTCTATTAATTTTCTAGTTATTGAGGAACACCATTGGGTCATGAAGGATTATTTCTGTTCTCATCCTCTCGTGTGGAAGGGGCCGGTCTCTCATTGGTGTTCGTTTTTAGGTTTTCCCTTTTCCTCCACGCTCTTGCCTTCAAGAGGTGCTTGCGAGGCTGTTCGGCCAATTGTGATGTACATATTTATTTGAAAATGTTTAAAGAAAAAATCTGTGAAGTCCGCGTTTCAAATAGTCATTTGTGGATTTCGATTTTTATTTTTTACCCTTTTAAACTGCCATTCTTCTTCAATCGCCAGACCTCTCGGGCTAAATGCACCGGAAGGGACAGTATTACACAGTTCCCTAGACATGGGGCAGTCTGCGGCGATTTTACGGGACCCAGAGACTATCACAGAGAGCAAGGGAATAATTATAGTGTTTGCACTGGTCGGCAGGACGTGGAGTTCCTTAGGTGCCCATTGCAGATTTGGGAACACTGGCTCTAATCAAGCGAATTTGGCGAATGCTAAAACTAATAAAGCCTCCGCCAAATTAGGAAAGTGTGATAAATTTTGGCTCGAAATTTATTAATACGATTCGTACCGCAGCGAAGAGTACTACGCTGGTACTATGAAATTGCTAAGTTTATTAATTTTCATAATCATAATTGGTTATCATTCAGCTTTTGTCATTACGTACATTCAATTAACTCAATTTGCGCATCTCGGCTTGATGCATTATTTCACTGCTTAAATTTTACTCGTTGATATTTTTGTTTACATTCAACATTTCGTTCTTCTGAACGGATGTCTAAAACTTACTAGAATTGTTTGATTTGTCTCAATGGCTGAAATTTTTTGGATGAAGATGTTGGGTCGCTTACGTTGTCTGATTTTTAGAGCTAGTTCTTATACGGAGAGTGACATCAGCGACAGTTTCATCGGTCTCCTGGGCAGCTGTTGCTACGATCAGGAGACTTGTGTTGGAACGAGGGCGCGCGGCACAAGAAGCGCTCTTGTATCCGACGTTGATGGAACGCGCCTCGGTTCCGCGAGCTCGGAAAAACGAGCATTAACGTCCTTTGGAATAGGCCATAAAAACAGCGCCAGGATGCCATTTAACGAAAAGCGACTGATTTATATTTGCTGTTGTTTGTTGTAACTTGTGCCTCAAAAACCTGTCTTTATAGATGGCTAACTAGAGTGCCCAGCTCTACTCATTCCTCAAGGTGTGACTCGCACGCGATGAACTTTTCAGGAGACCAATCACTCGTTTCTCAACTGTCGAGAAAATATTCGCTTCAACCCGGTTTATACCCCCGTAAAGTTTGTCTTAAGCTTCCACAATGTTGTGAGGGTTGCTGGACAAGTATTTCATTTGTTTTGCCCATAATTCAGTTTTTATGCATGAAGGTGTTCACATAGTTTTCATGTTTTTTTCATGTGTTTCGTCATATTACATTTACATTGTATTTATACTTCATGAAATATATTGTGCGCGAAATTTTTTTTCGATTGCTATGTTGAAATACAATGTAGATTTTTCTTTTTTTTTAATGCTTTAAGAGCCGTAATAGACATTGAGTGGTTTTTATCTGGAGACAAATGAGAAGCTTATCCCATGCAACGGCAATTTTGAACATGCGAACAAGCGCCTCATGTCTGAGCCCCAGAAAAAGTGTTACTTCAAGAGCCAATCATCAGAAGCTGTGGTGAGGGCAACGATTACTGCCAACCAATTTTTAGCTTTAGCCGTCATCTTTGCAGCGCGTACCCAAGTTTACGACACTACTCATGAGGCTTTCGTCGATATTCGGAAGTGAATCGAAATCTTTTGAAAATTGTTTTCATTTTGTTGGCTTCGAAAATTTGTCTTGTTTTTCTAGAGAAGCTCAAGTTTTTTGAGGTTGTTTTTGGCACTCCGCGGCGCAATACCCAATCGCTTTTAGGGCGCAAATCGGCTTTGCTCCTCCAGATCTGCCCCCCAAAACAGAGGGGTAAACCTTTAGCTTCTCGAAACTTCTTTCGTCTGCGTCGTATAATAGAGAATGGGGAGGTTTAGTTTCAGAAAATCATTGAAGGCTTGGGCTTAGCGTTGATGCGGCAATTGCCCAGAATAATAAGGCCGTCGACTCACTGCGATTCAGAGCTTAGGTGTCAAGATTTCTACCAAAATAAGTTGAAGTTTTTACAGTATTTCGTATCATAAAAACGATATTTTCACTTCCGTAGTCCAATTCATGACCGCAGTCATTACTGGATGTCGCAGGTGATTTGAGTCGTTCTTAAAGCATAATGTTTGCTTCATTTAAGCTAATTTTATTTCATCCAGAATGTTTCACTAATTTAGTCTCGAAAGAAACGATAATGTAATACTCAAAATGTATTATTTATTAATTTCTTGGTGAAGTCTTTGCCTTTACCATCTAAAGCAAGGCTTGTTACAAAGTGTCGCAGCAAGCTTGTGTGACATTCACGTTTTTTCCTCGATGATGTCGTGTAATACACCTTCAATAGTCTTTTTCATTGATAGCTCGAGGTTTCGTTACTTACTCATAATTTAAACGAAGTTAAGTTACTGTTGAGTTATTTTCGATCTAGCGGCACGAAGCTATTAAGTACAGCGGGCTCTTCCCTACAGGTTATGAAGCTAAGGCAAGGTCTTCTGATTGAATCGAAATATAAATACACTTTTTCGGCAGGGTCGTAGCCTGATAGTAAGGAATATTTTCGGCTGACCATCACCGCTTCCCGCTCCTGTCAAGGTACGACCAGACGAAGAAATTCCTAACCACCAGGCTACAACCATGTCGAAACTGCCTATATTTCGATTCAGTCAGGAGACCCGGGCTTCCTTTTAGTGGGTCGGGAGTGTAAGCGTGTGCCATCAGGGTGCATGTCAGGCAACGTTTGTTGTCTGGACATTCATTGAAAACTTATATTTTCAATATTTTTTAAGAGCTAGAAAGATTTTGCGGCACTGGTACGAAACATTTATCAATTTCTCTTCGCCATACAATAAAGGTTGTCAATAAAGCCTTATGTACATATACCAATGCACGCTCTCAAGTTCGACCAAGTAAGATGTTACCCCCAGATTTGCCAGCTGTGCTTACATGCAGTGAAGTCGCACTGAACCTCGAAGCAATTCAAAAAAATTCGTCACTACTCAATGGCGCTTTACGGAACAAAAGATTTTTTTAGTTCCTCTAATGCTACTTGTGTAAATTGAAGCCTTGATAGTAAAAACTGACGTCTCGCAGAAACTCGTTTTGTCTGTTTAACGCGACTGATGGAGTTACTATTGCAATGCATTCAAGTACGATTAACGTTCAGAGTGATTTAATAGTGCGCGTTGCCGAGGTGAAGCTCTCTTATAACGACTGACGTGGGCTACGTTCCTTGTTACAATGGGAAGAAAACGTATGTTTTCATGTAAATTTGAGATAAGTTTCAACAACGACATTTGTAAAATGAATTCAATGCCCTTATACAGTTAAAATTAGCAGACAGCGCTCTCCCTTTTCTCGTTCGCCATCGTTAGAACGATCGGTCAAGATGTCCAGAAAGCACGTTTTCTACAGGAACTTCCCTTACCCTCGGGAGCCTGAGAAATTTCTTCTGCATCAGCAGGTGAAAAATTGAGAAACGAAGACTCCAAATATTGCTTTTTAATTGAAGCAATTCTGTTGTGCGTCTGGGAAGGCTAATGCTACAAGTATTTTGACTAAATCACGTACTGGTTTTTGCAGGAAATAGAATCACTTTGTCGGAGTTAAGTTCTTGGACTTCAAATTTTCGCACAGTTTCACGTTATCACTCGAAAGTTTAAGGTGCACATCCGCAAATGACGCATTGAACAACCTATTTATTCGGCCGTGTCCGGCTGTGCATAGTGTAAATTATTTAGGTACTCCAGCTGAAGCGTCTGCCATTCGTTTGTCCTATGTTTAGCTTCTAGGAATGTGAGCAGTTTGGTGACCAGCGCGTTCGTTCATCCACAACCTGTACCTACATCAGCAACATGTCTGTATTCCCATCAGCAACATGTCTGTATCCGCATCAGCAACATGTCTGTATTCCCATCAGCAACATGCCTGTATTCCCGTCTGTAATATGCCTGTATCCCCGTCCGCAACATGTTTATATTCTCACACGCAACATGCATGTATCAACATCCTCATGTATCCATTCCAGAATTAACATATAACAACCAGTATTCACAGCCACTACACGTATCTTCATCCAAAGCTTGTATCCGTCCATGATATGTATCCACATCCATAACATATATCTTCGTCCACAATATGTATCGACATCCACAACGTATTTCTTCGAAGACCCGTAGTATAAATCCACAACATGTGTCCACATCCATAACGTCCATATATCTTCATGCACAATATATGTCCGCAACCTGTATCCACGTCTACGACTTGTATCCACATCCGTAAGATATATCTACATCCATAATAGAAATTTGCAATCAGTATCCACATCCATAACATACTCGTATATCGTCATAATTAATATACCTAATATGTAACCACAACCTGTATCCCTCATCCACAGCATGAACCATCCTCCACTATATCCATAACCTGTATCTACATCCACTTCTTGTTGCCAGCTCCACTAGCCGTGTTCAAGCAAAGAACTCTAAAATTTTGTTAAATCTGCTCAGAGAAATTACTGAAGAGCTAATTTATATTCTCACTCCATTCTTCTCTATAAACTCTCAAGTTCCAAGTATGGATGAGAAGAGCACCAAGAAATAACGGCTGCTCAAAATTCCTTTAATTTCAGCGTTTGCAGAAGAGCCATAGAGTAGCAGCCAACTTCATCACTTCATTTCTAAAGGCTGGTCATCTTTTTATCGCTCAGAGAGCCTGTTGTCCTTTGAGTGGAAGTTTTTATGAGAACTACAGAAGAGTTTCTTTTTAAGTTCGAGCACGAGCAGCTTCTGGAGTCATCTGAAGACTTCTCTCTTCTTGCCAAATTTTTTCCCACTGACTTCAATAGGCAACAGAATATTCTAAGTCTTAAGGTATTCAGATTGCATTGTTTCCATTTTGAGTGAATTATTTGTTCCATTTCATGCGCACTGAATGTTAATAAAATTGCTGGAAACATCTAACTGACTGGTTCAATCAGTTGGATCTGTTTCGTCAAACATTTTTTTTAAGTAAGTTCATCTTTTCTTGATACTGTATTTTGCATCGTTTAGTTCGGTACGTAATTGCGCGCGGTAACTTTTATATCGTGAAGAAATACTAAAGTCAGTATATGAACACATGCATATTACGTTTTAAGAATGAAAGATAAGCAATTGAGTTTTCAACGTCATAATTTCTGCGCACGCAATCATCTACTCTGACATTTAAATATGCTTTAAATATGATTTTCTCATGAGAAAGCTCCTGTTAAGACCGTATTTACGTCGCTTCAGATTTCATGTGTCCTTCTTCAGGAGTTTCACGGGTGGATCTTTAGAAGTCTGGATTTGAGTTGGTGGCCCGCTTTATGGTTATTATGAGCCCGTCATTAGCTCTTCTGGGAATTTGGATCCGAGACAGACTTGTGTTCAAGCGGGAATAAAAATGCCTTACGGCTCGAGGGTGTCGCTTATACGCACGAGCATGGAATATCAGAAGGGTATGAAACTCGGTAATGAATGTTGGCCCCTCATAAGGTATTTTTGTGGTAGGAAACCAAATATTTGAAACAATGTAGAAGTTATAAGCTACATACATTCGTAGCTTGAATAAGGAACCCTTTAACTTTCGTAAAAAATTGTTTCGAATTTACGGAAGGGAAAAGTTTTCGTTCTTTAGAGGAAAACACACGCATGTTAGTCCAAGAACGTACAAAGCGATCATGGATTTTTTTCTTTTTGGTATGTAATGTCGATGCTCAGTTCCTATGTACACAATTGCTCGCGCAGGAAAACTTGAACTCACGACTTAAGTTTGTGTCGAGCGACTCTACTGTCAGCAGGAACTCCTTAAAAACGAAACAGCATTTCAGTTAGTACAATTAAAAGTGGTGTATGAGTTCTCAGTCCACTCTTACAGTTTCATATTTGAATTTCACTTCTTATCCAACATTTTCAGGCTTTCCATAGGTGCCAAAACGCCTCTTCCTTTCTGTGATGGGAGTGGCACCCGGTGTGTTGTGGTAATCCGAAGCATTCAATTGCGAAAAGTTCGGAAGTTTTAAGCCAACGAGAATTAAATCTCGTTCATTTTTTCTCACAGAGGTCACCAAAGTTTGGGAAGTAGTGGTTGTTTTCAAGGCTCACACTTCCATAGTTGAAGCTCTTGATCAATTCACAAATGTTTGATTTTTCAAATGCAATGACAGGATGACCGTCCAAGACTGCGTTTCGAATGTCATCCAAGTTTTTCGTTTTCTTCTAAATAACTAACAAAGACCCCGAAGATCCAATGTTCAAACATTCATTGGAGTCCCGCGCGGTAAATTTAGTTATTTTTACATTTTAATGCTTATTTTATCTGAAGGAAAGTTGAGTGACTAAAATTTGTAACTGCTGAACACTTTCAAAATTCTCACGTGCTTACATAAAGTACACTTTCGTGATATTTTGAGCTCTCAACTGAATATTGTTTGTGCATCCCTGCCGTTACGCTTACACTTCATATCTTTTTCATGGGCACACTGGAACACAATATGCAACATAGTATAACACGTCGCATTGTGTTAATGTACCACTGTGTTTCCGCGTGTCCTGCGTTGCTTATCCCTTAGAGAAGCAAATTCACTGCTAGAACGTCATTATCCTAAAAACATTCAGAAAGCGTTGAAATTTCAAAAAAGAGCGGGTATATGAGAGCCTAAAATTTCACACAATTCATTGCAATATTAAGTGCTCTAATGCACAATAAAATTTTCGTTAGATATTGAACAACAGATGACAAGGTTTCCTTAAATCTAGAAATTATCCCTTAGTAATCGGGCGAGTACATCGTCTTCCGCACTCACCGATATCCATGCCACTCCTCATTTGCACACGGCAGCGAAATTACGCCAAGTCATCGTAAAGTGTTAAAGAGGAGCCGCGAATTTGTCCGTGGTAGTGCGCTCACAAAACACGGCACCCTGGGAGGGGAAGTTCTTTTGTTGGAGCTGTCTTCATCCGATGCCTTGATTGATGGCGCCCACTGGCTGTCAGCTGGAGCGGGCTGGTGCCGCTGCAGAGCTGACACGTGCTCCATCGTTGACTTGCTTCTCATTTTTACAAGCAGGATGCTTTTAAGAACCTGGACTAAAAGAAGTTGGATGCTCTCAAGAACGCGGACTCAAGGAAGCTGGATGCTCTTACGAACGAGAACTGAAGGAAGCTGGATGCTCTTACGAACGAGTACTGAAGGAAGCTGGATGCTCTTACGAACGAGTACTGAAGGAAGCTGGGTCCTTACGTATTATCGGGAGGACCTCATTCCCAAAGAATACA
>VOMN01038829.1:0-12015 GCA_014899125.1 Orchestia grillus
GAGGCTGGACAGGCTGCTGAGGCGTTCAGAGGTTGAAGAGTGGACTTCGTGGATGACGAGGGTTAGTGACGTGGCAACCGTCGCGTGCGACCCAACTAGAGTGGACCTAAAAACACGAAGACGAGCGAGCCCGAAAGCGCAAACAGACTAAAAAACGAAGGCGGCATTCTGGAAGCGAGCCCGAAAGCGCAAGCAGACAGCTTCACCTCAGCCCCACGCTGGTGTTGAGTGCCCCAACATCGCAGTCCCTGTAACGTGCCAACACCAGACACAATGAAGACGAAAGCGAACTCGTTTGATTAACCTCAGCAGTACCAGCGGTACAATATGGCTCAGTTTCATCACAGGACTGGAATTCGTAGATAGCTAAATGGCATCTTATTCCATGAAGACGTGGGCACACAACTGCAGATAGGTTTTCGTAGATAGCTAAATGCAGTCGTACTGCAATAGTGGATAACACCGAGTCAAACTTCTCTTACGACCGAAGGTAAATGCAGTTTTACTTTTTTTTTAATTCGGTAGTAAGTTAATTTAACGTAAATTTTCGCAGGATCGACGACGTAACGTGTCATACGTCACCTACGTCACTGCTGCTCCGAGTGGCGCCCCGGGACCGGCACCACCGGTACAGGTACGCGAGCCAGATGCTACCGGTACCGTTCTTATATAATTTTACATTAATTACAAAATAAATAGAAGACGAAGCACTCGTCAACTTTTACTAAATTCATCACATATACCGTTTCCGTAATAAATAAACATCACTACGAAACATCACCGGTCCGTGGGAGACTAAAGAGAAACACATTAGACGGTGTGAGAAGCGTGCGAGACCGAGTCTGGTGGCCAGGCCCTGAAGCGTGGAGCCTGGACTCCGTAGACTTTTAGAAAATTTTATTTCTTCGAAACGTTAACTTCGTAGCGAGACGACGTTAACTTACGCAAGACATGTAACGTGATTTTCGATCCCAGCATTTGAAATGTAATTTCTTGAATCCTTTTATTACAGAGCAAAAGAAAGTGGCCATTATTCCCACGGTGAATTGCTTTGGTATTATGCTTCCTCACAACTGGCATTATATTGAAGGCAAATTTGAGAATTCAATGACCTGGCAATAAAAGCTAAAAATTCCATCATTAAAATGTATTTCTCCTTTTTGATTAGTCCCAAAGCCATAGGAATTACTAGGTTTACTCACCCAGTAACAAGGCATCAGTGAAATTTCTTTACATAATCGGTAAACTGATAGAGTGACTGACGCCCTCAGTCCAAGGTTCGACAGCGCGTAGTATTTTCAGCCTAGGATTTAAATAGAGACCCAGGAACGGGCCGCTTAGTTCGTTCATCTGAAATTTTACCTGCTTTTACCTCCCATTTGACCTCAACAGCGGAGGACTGCATACAGAAGAGCGCCCTCGTACCCAGTCCACAGCAGCAAAGCCGTACCCTAAACCGCGGTAACTCGAGCAGCAACATCTTCGTCCCTTACGGAAGCCCGGACTGCATAGCAGGCGTTTTATGGGCGCCTTGATAAGGAGGCGACCGCACATAAGGAGAAAATGCATTCCGATCTCGAGAGGAGAGACGGGAGTATAAAAGGATGCACACCTCAGGCTTATGAAATTCAAATGCAGATGAACAGGAGTTTGAATTTTACAGTTGCAGGTAGCGTCGTACGGAGCCTGCTCAGATTCCATTTCAAATCATGAATTTTAAGTCAGTAATTGGCTGGCTCAAGGTGAGAAAAACGAAACTGAAACGTTGGTGTCAAATATATGACATGGGATACAGAAGCCGAGATACAGAGGCTGAGATTCAGTAGACTTATTGAGCTGACACCAAGACCATGTACAGCGCATGTACGTTTAAATATATCACAACTTAATTATTATATATTCAAATTTTAATATGGTTAATATTAACAATTGGTATTATAATAGATAAACATCAGCCGTAAAGAGTCTCATTTCCCGTGAAAGTATCATTTCAGTTCTATTTATGGCAAAATTTTAGCTGTTGTTACCAGATTATAAAGTATTAAGTTTGTTAGTCATTATTCCCTGATGTTCTCAGTGAGGACCATTTTTGACAAACTTGCTCAAGGTAAAGGCCTTCCTCTTCATGTTCACCTTACACCGCACTTTCATGTAGAAAAAAACGAACAAATCTTGCTCATTCATAGACATAATAATTGAATAGCAACTCCTGCATCCAAGAATCAATTTACCAGTGACCTTTTCCCTGAAGCTCAGCTGTTCTTTTTTAATTATAGACGACAATGACCGTCATTGTTTTCAGGACATTTTTAGACTGCCTCTCAATTTTCTCATTACTTTTCTAATGAGCTGGGGATCGTCTTTAACGAGTGGTGGTGATGATGGCGATTCCGTATGTCCATCAGCGATGGGTAACTATGATACTAATGGATACAAAGAAGATTGTTGACATTCATGGCGATTATCCAAGTCCTTCTATGATTGGTAGCCATGATACCAGTGGACACAAAAATGTGGAGCCCAGTCAATTTACGTTACCCACTTGGTAACATTTGTTTTTCGCTCACCTCATATCAGGTGTTAAGTAAAACCCCTTCATTGACTTAATAAACTCTCCTGAACTGGCTACCGAAACGCAACAAGAAAACTCTCACAAGACAGCTAAAAAAGTGAGAAATGAATTTTATGGGGCAATTTGCACGTTGGTGTGATAGATAATAGCGCTAGTAATGGAATATTTATTGCAAATCATAAGCAAAGGGGACGACATGCACGTGACTTGATTATTTTTCAAGTTCTCTTGTATTGTACAGCTCTCCAAAATGACATCACTCGGCGTGAAAAAAATATGACCCCAGGACGACGAAACGCATGCAAATGTGAAAACGACATTCAGGATGTACAGTACAGGGCAGGCCATAAGTAAGATATTTCAAAATAATTATATCGCTAGTACCACAATGGGTGCAGAGCTTTTTCAGCGTATCAGTGCTACCGTGGTGGGTGAGGGTACCTCGCTTACGGCCCCCTGTACACTCGGAGCGGTAGAGGAAAAAGACCAAGACCAGTACACTGGCCAAGAGGCACATGCTGCCCATCTGACGCGGCAACCCACCTCAGAAGAGATCTCCCAAGTCTGCGGCCTGTAATAGGATGTGGGTCGCTCCGGGTACCTCTGAACAACAAGAGTTTTCTCCCGACATTAACCTATTAATGCATAAAGTTTATTTCTCAATTAATTTTGCTAAGTTTTAAGAAATTAGTTTTTAGTAGGTCATTGACATCAGAAATAAAATTTGAAATAAAAATAGTGCTCAGTTATTTAAATAAACATAATTCAGTGAAGGGTGCGGGCAGAAGTCGTGCGGAATCGAAAATCTAAGTTAAAAAGGTAGTTTCGCTGTTCCATACCATCACTTGTTTCTATAGATAAGCATTTAAATTACAATTTTGCTTATCGCAGCTGTCCTACGAAGTTGAAGCGCTTGTAACTCGCACATAATCACCGAAGACGCACGCGCGCGTCGTGTGGCAGCGAGTGCGTCGTGTGGCAGCAAGCGCGTCGTGTGGCAGCGAGCGCGTCGTGTGGCAGCGAGCGCGTCGTGTGGCAGCGAGCGCGTCGTGTGACAGCGAGCGCGTCGTGTGGCAGCGAGTGCGTCGTGTGGCAGCGAGTGCGTCGTGTGGCAGCGAGTGCGTCGTGTGGCAGCACACACGCGAAAACTACCACCAAATTTGCCTCAACGAAACTTGGATAACCATGGAAGTAGTTTCTGTTTTCATTAACTTCCCCCAAAATGTCGCTTCGTAACAAAATGTTCGGAACGAACGGTCAGCATTACCATTACAGTCAGTCAGCATACACAGGCGGTAGTTAAATCTCGAAGTAAGTCTTCAAATATGAAGTTTAAATGCACAGGCCTCGCCAGACCGACATTATCATCAGCTAGGAATCATCAATACTTGAGTACCTGGATGTTTAAATTATGTATTCATGAAGGCAGTTTTTTTTCAGCTGACTTTCAAGGCACCAGCCCACTCGTTGAAGCCCCTCATGCTCGAGCTCTTCCAACACCATGGGAAGACTAGTCAGAATGCTCAAGTTTGTGCCAGGAGATGAAGATTTTCACTGCCTGATCAGCACTTACCTTCAGCCCTGGTGCACAATTCTGAAATTCTGCACCCGAGAAAACGCGTTTTTCAGCCTGTACTTTGCCCCACAAAAACCGCAATACAAGCTCGCTGTATTTATCAGTGCCCGTCTACAACGGCTCAACTTCAAAGGACCAAATTAAGGAAGAAAGCAGCTACGGAGGATAAGCGGCGGTTTCACCTCATCAGTATGCAAGGGGCAGAGCCGAGTGTTGTTGGTGAACTGCCGAGTTTCTGAACCAGGCCCGCAAGAACAATTATGCTCCTTAGCCCATGCCTAATAACGCGTGTGATCTTCATCAGCGCTGCAGACGCAAATCGCGGACCTCTCCGTAGCCGGGAATATTAATTCCGGTGCCTTCCATGAACGGCTGCAGACAACTGACTGCTACGCGGAGTTTTCCTTCTTTGCGTTCGCGCGCAGGAGGATGGCGACGCCTCGAAGAGCGGCGGGCATTCATGGTTGATTTGCGGGGCTTGTGGTGGGGTGTCTAGATGAAACATCTTCTTCACATGGAGACACACTAAGAATTAATAATAATAGGCGTAAAAACATAAAAAACCTAACTCAACCCTATCGCCTATGCTACGCCCCCCGTGGGGAAGCGCTGCTTTAAAAGGACGCGAGTAGACCGGTGACGGTGGGAAGTAGAGGGGGCCGCTCTCGTGCTGGCAGAAGTTCGGCCAGTCGGGTCAGACAGGTTCCCCTCGGCCAGTCGGGTCAGACAGGTACCCCAGTTTCAAATATAAGGCCGCTCCAAAAAGAGCGCCGAATTTAAATCGCACGCAACTGTGTTTTGTTCTATAGAAGCGCCGAGTTCGACTTGGGCGGCATTCGCGTTGTTCAATGTTTGAACACGTGTTGTTAAATGCCTGTTAGATCTCTTTATTTGGCTTTTCTTTCAGCACACAAACGTGCAGGCGTCACCGATTCAACTTAAATTCGAGCAACGCGCTCTCATCCAGCAGAGACACTCCATTCAAATTCAGCACTCTTCATGAATCGCTCTACACTGAAGATAGGATCGCCTGCCAGCTTTGTTTGCTGAACATCCTGTGAAGACTTCTATTACGGCTGTCAAAAAGAGACATTAACACGAAAAGTGCTAACGAGAAGCAGCACGCATTACTTCGAGCGACGTACAGCAGCTGATAAGACGTACCCAGAAACTCGTCTTGCCGTTCTAATAACGGCCATGCGCGCGTCGCTCGTTGATAGTTATAGTCGTGCGTAATGTGCATCGCAATACGTCGGTTTAACCCAACGAGCTCCGTAATTGAATGTCGCTGAACATGCAGAGGGGATTAGATCAGATTATTAGTTAGCTTAACGCTCCCTATTCACATTAAATGTTATTCAAAGAGAGCAAAAAGGGAATATTTAAAATTGACTCGAGTAAACGGGAATCTATGCACAGGTGTGTTCAAACACTGAATCCCCAGCGCATAAAAACAACAGGAAAAAAATGAATAAGAATAAATATGAAGAATAATCAACGAAGATGAAATAGAAATAGAGAGGAGCAACGTGGCACGAAAGACACGAGTCCCGAAGGACTATCTATAGCTGAAGTAACTTACAGTACCCACCTGGGGATACCAGTGACCGTAGCATACAACAGACAAACCTTACCCTACTGCCTATCATATGCATCCTGAAAATGACTATGTACAGCGCAGGTACATCTAAATCTATCACACCTTTTAATATACATAATTTTTACTTTAGATATCAACAATTGGTAACATTGATAAAGATTAAAAATTAGCGACGAAGGAATGAAAATTTAAAAAAGGAACGTGGGCACGAAAGATAGAAATGGCCAAGGCCTATTTACCGCTGAGGTAACCTAACAGTGCCCTTATGGGAACATGCAGAGATGACTCGTCGAACAGGCGATGTTATACGTTCATAATATTCTGTATAGGACAACATTTCTGACTTTAAATAACATTCTAAACAATTCATCTTCATTTTACGACTCTTTAAGTGAAATAATCTTTCACAGAATAAAGTTTTGGCAACTAAGTTCCAGTATACTAGATCCTAGCCATATGCCAGTTTCCATATTTCCAAAGAAACTCATCCTTCTCACGAAAATCGTGACCCACCGCGGAATTTTACTTTCTTTTTCTGAAACTTTCTAGGATATTCAAGCGACAAAAGCTTCTCGTTCATGTTGAACAATAAGCCCCGACTCAAACCCTAGGACTGTTCAAATGTCTACATTTCCATCCTAGTCACGTTCACAACTCCATGATTTAATGCATGATTCCCTCACGCCAATAATGCACACAAGCAGACGAAACCAAAAACAAAGGAAACGCTTCGAAATCTCAGCAGCACCGCTCACAGAAGCGAACGGTTGACTTCTACCTGCGCACATTAACCGCGATGAAAAAAAGGGATGACGCGACTACCTCGGAGAAAGAACCGCTCGGCCGCGTCAACACGAGCCGAAGGACGTCCGACGATGCACGTAAGCTAGAAAAAGAGGCGTGCGCATCTTCATTGGAGGTCTTCTCGTTGTTGGCGTCCATGGACGAGTTTTTGGCGCAGTCGCACCCAGAAGCCGCCCCTCGCACCACCACGCATAAAGACGAGATAATCTGAGCGTTAAGGCTCATGAGAATGCATGGCTCTGAGACTCGCGCGCTCATGAAGCTGCTCCTGCTGCTGCTGCCAGACCCACTCGACCTTGCGTAGTACAAACTAGAGAACTATTCCAGCGATTTGGCGAACTTTTTTTAACAGTTCCCGACCGGCAGGATATCTGAGATGCGGATTCCGGGCCAGCGAGTATTGTGGTGGGTCTCGTGCGGCTCTGCCGCAACACACTTTCTGTTGACACACCACAGATGCGTCCGTGCGCTGGGGTTTGGGGATGAGCAGCTCGAGGGAAGAAAACACGGATATTTAGATCGTAACTAGCTGTACTTACCAGTACGAGTGCCTCTGGTCCTCAAAGATGGGAAACAAAAAATTGCATGAGCTATACAATTCACTACAGGTACTCGAGTAAATCACGTTAATTATTTAAACTCGCATGAAAATTTAAAATGTATTTACATTTAAGACGTTCTAAAAAAGGCAAAACATATTCGCTGTGATATTCATCAAGTTTTGTAAAGAACGCAGCAGCAGCAAGCAGCAAGCAGTAGGCGCGCATTCTCACATCAGAGCAGCACTCGCAGTTTCCAGGAGGGCGATGTCCACCCTCCCTTTAGCGCCTGCATGCATTTTAACATTCACGTTCATGAGGCAGATTGTGATAGGTAAACGCAGTTTAATCACCAAAATAATTTTGTCGATAAAAGGTTAGTAAAATGCACTCCACACACACATCCCACAAAATAACCAACATTCAATAACGAATGCAGAGAGGCTGCGGCCAAGTGCTGCATTCGGTGCAATGAAAAACCTTAGCGCCATAAAAGGTCAACTAGCCGTAAATACGCGACAAGCTAAAGATACACAAGCTCTAAATATATCTCGAGAAGAGTCTAAAGAATTTTAATGGGGAGGGTCCGTCGGTAACTAGATCAGACTCCTCCCAAATGAAGCATACCTTTATTATCTTCCGACCTCCTGATCAATCTTCTGTACCCTGATTATCCAAAGACGCCAGTTAACTCTCCACAAGCGTCCCCTGATTATTCAAATACGCTCCCTATTTACCTAAAGACGCCACTTATGTACCCAAAGATATCATACAAATGTAAAAAAACTACTGATCCAAAGACGCTATTTAATTTACATTAAGACGTCCCCTCATGATGAAAAATGCCTCATTATTCAAAAACGCCTCCTAATTATCTAAGATTGCCCATGATTATCCAGAAGCGCACCCTAATAATCTGAACACGACCACTGATTATCGAAAATGTTCGTAATCATCACCCTGGGGCGCTTGCGAATTGGCCATCAATAAAAAGAACACCGGTAATCATCCACCAACGACCTTCACACCCCAAAAATGGCACACCTTTGCGACCCGGCGATGAAGTACGGCAAAAAAACCACTCCCCACAGACACAAAACACACACACACAGACAGTATCACTACGTAGTTTTGTCAGAGAAGTTGAGCCCAGAGAGCAGGTTTCTTGCTGACAGCGGGAACTCCCCTGCCGAGCTATAAAATCGAGCAAACTAGGCCCCGCTAATCTCTACCGGTGCGGGACGTCTCTAATGACAGCTCAATAGTGGGGCGTCGAGCCTACATCGTTATCACGAGGTGTAAGATTACGCACGATTTTGTTGGGATATGGAAAGTTTGTGCGTGAGTACGGTTCAACTTCCCCCAAGCAGGGGTTACGCAGCGACTCCCTCTGGGGGCATAGGATAGGCAATGGGGTTACGTTTGCCAATCCAACGCTGAGGGGACTAACGCCAGCGTCCCCAGGGAGCCACTGTTTGGTTACCTCAGCTGCAGATAGGCTTTCGATCATTTTTTTTCGATTTACGTATCATCTCTTTTTTTTGTTCCTCTTCATTTCTATTTTGTTGCTTTCGTTTCTATGCGCAGAGGATCCAGTGTGGAAGCACACCTTCTCCATTTTCTGTAGTCCATACTGAATGGTCCCTCCTCCAAGTCACGAAACGCCGTAAACTCTATCACTGCTATTCTGCGCTGACTCATAACACTTTATTATTACACTACTAGACGCGCCCTGCCAAAAATAGCGGGATAAATGCCAATTTCCCAAGATGTCCTGTTATTTACAGTAAATCTTGTACGAAATTACGTCATTTTCAGTATCACTGATACGGTCGGCCTTCTCCGACAGCCTCGCTGAGTAGGATTACAAACCCGGGAGTTTTCTCCTCCCCAGATCCGTAAGGGCGTGACAGAGAGACGGACCAGACAAGCAAGCAACACTGGCCTATTATTATACAGCGACATCTTACGTTTTCGACTCACCAGCTGCAGCGTTGAGAGGCTATGTGACCGGCTGCTTACAGTGCGATTTCGGCACACTATGACTCGCAGGTCATAAAAGAAAGTAAAAGTATGACGAAAACTGCGGTAACATTTATCACAGAATCAGCGTCGACGCTTGATTAATCGTCACACAATAGCAGGGAAGAATGCAGTCGAAAATCGAGCCGTGAGCCAAAAAAGCGGCATGCCAATACCGGAGTTAGCACCACGGTCAAGAGACGTTCCGTCGCTCGATGACGTCAGAGCGTACAAGTGCGACAAGACCGCACGACGAACAACGCGCACACACACGAACACGATTCAAAACGCTGATCAAAATACGCAACGCGACCGTCGACGAGATTCGATTTCGCCGTACGCTTAAAAAACGTCAATTGGATCCTGTACGTGCAGGCGTGTCAACTACGATGTACTACCGAACGCATGCTATGTAGTAATACGATTACTTATGTACAAATTGTTCTTCTTTTACAGTCTACTGCAGATGAACGGTGTCTAGCTCGAAAGCTCTAGAGAAAAAAAACTTTAAAATTAAAACTAGTATGTTTTTTCTTGCCTTTATTTTGTAGTTTTTAATTAGAACGCAAGCTAGAGCAGAAGCTCGCCCATCAACCGTAATAAACCGAAAGTTACAACAGCAACAACCCGGAAGTTACAACAGCAATAACCCGAAAGTTACAACAGCAACAACCCGGAAGTTACAACAGCAACAACCCGGAAGTTACAACAGCAATAACCCGGAAGTTACAACAGCAACAACCCGGAAGTTACAACAGCAACAACCCGAAAGTTACAACAGCAACAACCCGGAAGTTACAGTAGCAACAACCCGAAAGTTACAGTAGCAAAGTTATAAGACTTGACATCAGCCAGCTCATTTGTGAGGCAGGCAGCCGCGGTCGCAACTGTTTAGCCAACGGCTCTCCTGATGAGGGGGCGGGGCTGTGAAGAGAGTCCGATGCATAACAAATGAGCTCCCTGAGCCAATACAGACCATAATTCAATCGTAACTTGGTCACAGACTCGTCATAAAAACGGGCTGGCTCAGAGGAGACGCAACTCAAACGATTGTTAATCCAAACTCGAGATTACTACATTACGGGGACCACTAAAGTCAAATTGAGATATATGCCGACTGCCATCTGGCTCAACCGGTCGCTCTCAGCCGTGTGATTTTCTGGCTGCACTGGCCCGTTCCCACGCCTTGTTGCACACACAAAAAAGAAGCAGTTTGACATTCCAATGGATTCGGAAGTTAGCCGTGCAGCTGTCGCTGGCGGTGAATATTTCTGCGTGCAGATAAGAACACAATCCTAGAAATGCCAGTCCTGTAAAATGTGCGCACCTCTTCCATTCCGGGCGCAGTCCTTGAGTTCTTAAGAATTAGTTCGGGCACCACGTTCAAAGTCACAATGGTGTGCCGCCTTTTTCAGGCATGTCGTGGTTGATCTTCTTTTCTCAAGGGAAGAACTCAGTCTCAGGGTATCGAACCGGGGACATCCTCACTAGGAGGCAGACACGCTACCACATGCGCTACGGAGCACGTACCAAACAATATCAGCAAATAGAAACAAGTGCACCGGCACACACTGGGTTGTGAATGTACATAAACATGCCAAAGCAGATTGGTGGTGCTCTAGATGAGGCGCTGAAATTCATCGAGTTTCATTCGACGGCTTTTTTCTTGTCACAAAAAAGAGATACACAGAACGGAGTTTCAGTATGCCGTGCATTGAAACCACCTTGATAGTCAAATGAAAACAGTACGTTCCAGAGCACACACTTCGAACAACTGGCATCACCAAAAATTGTAATGCAAATCCAATTGCGCGTCCCACACAAGCGTGACACATTGAGGACAGATTACGCGTATGCCACGCACCAGCGTTGTTATTGTGCCCACCGCGTCACTACTTCTCGCAGCTCACTGCACTGTCTCCCCTCTCCGCTACCCTGTTCCCTACAGAACGAACATCTGGCGCAGTGCTGCCACAACTTCCACTGCTACGGCCCGGAAAAGTGGAGACTACTTCACTCAAAGAACGGTATGTAGGATACGAGAACTGTAAAATGTGGAACTATTTTTCAAGTCAATGAAAACAACGCACAACTCGTATCATGTATACTCCATTTTACTTTACTAAACGAACGGTATGCAGGATAAGACAACTGAAATATATCTAAATATTTTAAATATTTTTCAAATCAATGAAAAGAACCTACAACTCGTATCATATACACTCCATTTTACCTCCATTGTGTTCACGACGTCGGTATGCTGAGAAAGAACCAGTTTAAGCTAGCATATATATATGTGTTATTTGTTGCTGGCTTTTATACCTGCTTCAGGAATTTGGGAGAGCCAAATTAGAAGCTCGGGAAAATTGCAATGCTTTCACAGCCATCTGCTCCCAACTGCACAGGGAATTAAACTGTTCACTCGGCCTAACGAATGCCTGCGATTTTTCTAACTGCTATCAACTCATTTTCTTAATTCGCCTGACCTCATCGTACATCAGCGTGCAGATACTAATGACGTCTCACCTGCACACGCTTTTGCAATTAAGCTGTCGAGTCGCAGGTAAATGAATGAACACCGGAGTTGACACGCGGGAACTGATAAAGAAATATAGACGCAAGTCGTTCCAGCGCCGTGATCAATTGTCAGAGAGAGTCTCTCATTAATATCAACAGGGGATAAACAACACGATCGCACCTGGCTATCAAAAGAACGCCTACGACTTCAAATGGAGGAAAGTTTAGGATTGGAGGTGTTGAAAAACTGACAAATCCTCATTCAAAAATTGTCACCGAGAGATGGGAACCATTAGGGGTCGAAGATTGTAATTGGGGGAGGGGGGCATGGGGACCAGCTGGTGCAGCGGTATCCGTGATACGTGTCACCGACCCCGTTCAGACC
>VOMN01038833.1:0-25623 GCA_014899125.1 Orchestia grillus
AGTATGGCATATGTTACGTAACCGATATTTCTTGAGAATTTCCATGCTACGTCTTACACTGTTTTGGTGCATACAAAAAATCAGGTGCATTACATCTGGCTATTAGAAACGCTACTAAGTTATTATCTTTTTCAAACGCATTAAAAATATGTTGTTGCTGTAGGGTCATAAGATGCACGGATAAATGTGGTGGTCTTTTTGGAATTATTTAAATTTATGTAACGTGTATTTTCTTTACACTACGTGGATAAATTTACGTTATTCAACCGGGGATCATTTGGATTATTTATCACAAAAGTTTTCCTTTCGTATATTGTGGTAGCGTGGTAGTCTCGTAACCGAAAGGACCTGGGTTCGATACTCGGATCAAGGAGGCATTTTCACGTTACCATGGAGTACTTCCCTTGGAAAAGGTTAAACCCCACATTTCTCACCACGCCAGTAGTTGTAAGGCATTGAAAACCCAACGGTAAAACGTGTTGGAATTAATAGAGGTTGTTATTCTTCGTAGCATGAACAGGTTTCGTAAAATAAATGCCCTGTCGACTTTATCAGGGCAAATCGCGTAGACTTTGAATGCAACATAACATAACATATTACAAAACATAAAGAACACTTTTTACAAAGTTTCCATCTATCACATGCCCACTGGCTAACATATATTCCCATCCAATCAGACTGCCGGAGCGTTCACGCGACTCGTTATGACTAATGCATTTGCTGATGGAGACAAACCCGATTTTTTTAAACTTGTCGTCTTTTCATGAAAGTATAACCATGCAATTATCTGACTGTGGAACTTGAGGACAATATACCACTCAAAAATAAATTACGCACGTATGTATCACACACATCTGGCCTGCACTTTGAGAAACAACTTGTCACACATGCAGGACCTCACGTAAAGCCGAGGAACAAGCAGCATAATCGCAGGTTTAATACAACTACCTCACCTGTTCAGAGGTCCGACGGTAACTGAGACCCTCTACGCGTTCTCGAGACATCTTCCCAGTCATGGCGTTTATTAAGAATGCCCTGATAAAGAGATCATTATATTCCTGAGACACGACACTTTGCGATCGACACACATTGGTAGCAATAGCTCTCTTTGCCGGGCCAGTTCCCTCCAGCCGCACGGAGATAAGCCCGGCCTTCGTGGTACCTGATAAGGTTACAAAGATAAAATTGCCCCTGTATATATGATTTGCATTCCATTCATTTCAAGAGGTGCTATTATGAGTGCAAACAAAAACGAAAAATGAATCCAAAAGAAATCGTTCGCCAAATTCATGGCTATAACAAACTTCTGTACGATACCCAGCAAACGAGGGCAACAGCTAAGAATTGCTGTTAATTTTGAAAAAAATGTAGTCATAGATCTCTGAACAACACATTCGTACTTTAGACCACAGTTATTCAGGGATGGTGATTTTGGTTTTTATCTCCAGGTCGTCTTTTAACAAAACCCCTCAGGAAGTATGGGATAGGCAATAGTGTTTAAGCTAGTTAGGCTTGTCTGTCATATGCTGTGGAGAGTGGTAACCAGAGGGCACTGTTAGGTTACCTCAACTATAGCTAGGCTCATGGGACTTCTATTTTTCGTGTCCACTTTACTTCCTTCAATTTTAATCTTTTCTTAGCTATTTCTTCCTCTTCCTTTTTGACTTGTGTCTATGCGCAGGGAATCTTATGTAGCAACACATCTTGTACATAGATTCCCCGTTTCTAGTCTATACTAAATGATCCCTTCTCTTTCGATGGGAGATAGTTGAAATCACTGAAGCGCTGCAATCTATCCCACCACTACTACTACTACTACTCTGAACAAAAACAAAGGATAATATTTATGCGCTTAGCTAGGTATTTCGTAGTTAACTTCTTATAATGGTTACTGTCGACAGATAGACGTCGTGATTGTTGCATCCGACGGTTACTTTAAAGCACAGTGATCGTGCCTTGCACCGCCGGAGACTTGGGCAGTATCCGTCAATACGAGAAGGTTAATGATATGGATCATTGAACTCGCCACTTCTTTCAGCGCTGCAGTTAGTTACTGAAATGGTTCTTTTTGGATTATCAAAAAGGTTGAAGTTCTGCTTGAAAGATATTCTAAGAAAAAATAAAGACTAAGGACACCACTTTTAGTGAAATAATTTTTTTACAAATGAATGATTAAAATAAATAAAAATGAACGTTTCGACCAAAAGTCATTATCAGCACTGGAATAAGAATGAAAACAAAATCAGTGAACCACACTGCATAACAATTCCAGGCGAAAAACATACCAAGAATTAACGATTTGCATGCAGAGTTTAAATTGCATTTCATTTAAATTTTGCGTTGACTTGAAAACGAAAAGAGATCCTAAAATTCTGGGTTCCGTTGGGTTACCAGCTCTGCCTACAGGTTTAAATCGGATAAACGAACCGGTATGACGCATTTCTCTGCGTGCGTAGGTACAGCAGAGCCAGAAGGTACGGTACGGTTGTTAGTTCGATGGCTCCATTCAGCATTCTCAGCAACACGAATGCGCAGGTTTCGGGATGTAGAGCCCACGTATTCCGATGTACCGCATTGTACACAGCAATGTTTATAAACAACGGAGATGATCATGCTTTTAGGACTATCTTCAATTTTGAATAGTGACCCAGCCGACAAAGATTTCGATAGTCAATTTTTAGAATCACATTGAATAAAAAATTTCGATTGAAGGATGCATAGCTCTGACTTCAATTTCTCTCATCGAGCTCCTAAATATAGTAGTGAAAAACAAAATGGTTTTCTATCGATACTTTTTAATGCAGGGAACCAAACAAGACGCCAAATTTAGGGATTTTTTTTCCAAAAGTGTGGAAAAAATTTGCGATTTCTTTCCTACTTTTCTGTGCATAAGTTCAGCATGATTTTATTACTGGAAAAGGACTAGGCTGTATTTCTCCAATGAAATTTCGTGTTGAACGAACAAAGTTTCATTCTCATTGGTCAAAAATTCTAGGAGACGAAATCCCTTCAAGTCAGAACAAAACGTTTCAGGAGAAGCAAATAAGCGAAAACAGTTTCATTTTTACGGAGTTAGTACCATTTACAAGCAAATGATGTACTTCAAATTGATTGATTTATGTGCCAGCGTTCAGGGCACCGGCCACAGCACTTGGTAAGAACCATCCTAGAATGATTTTAAAATGTAATAATATATCGTTTAAAGGTAACTATGTAATCTGAAAAACAAATTCTTTCATCGTCCATAGCGGTCATTTTGGTAGGTACAGTTTTCGAAATTTAATGTGGTATGAAGAATGTCTTGCAATCAAAAGAACATTTCAAACATTTGAACAATACTCCATTCAACGGGCTCGTTAACGTAAACCCCGCATAGAGCGCTTGAGTTAATTAAGACGAATTCTAAGGTACATCAGGTTCCACTACCAAACCACTCTTGTGGCTTTACAAATACATAAAATTATTATATTTGGGTTACTCTTTGATTCAATCACTGTTACAAAGTTTCTTCAGAGATGAGGTGACGCTGGTTTAACATCTGCCCATTTAGGTGGTCGTTCCTTGCGAATTAGCGTCCTACTTGCATCGTTTCAGTACATCGCAGTCCTGCGGCACATGGCAGTTGATGTCCATGGCGAATTTAGTTTGATGGTACGACACCTCTGACACCCTCTTGTTAAAACGCAGCAAACTTCCACCACTTTAGAGGCCTTTTACACTAAGCGTCATGTTTCGTCATTCATTATATGTGAGGTCCCAAAATGAGTGGTAATATTATTTATCCAAGCCAAGCATTCCTAGCTTTTCCGGTGGACATGCGCTAAATAAATAGTCAAGGCCTAACGGTGTTACAGGATGCCAACAAATCGGAGTATACCTTGGCGGGGGAACGAATACAATTACTGAATGGTTTAATTTTAATATTTTTTGTACAAAGACGCCTCCTACTCTAAATACTAAGACAATATAGCACAAATCAATCGAATGTAACAGCACACGTATGTGCCACTGCTGTCAACATATCACTCACACACGCGCATGCAAAGACTCGTCCAAATGACTTGTTTAACGCAGTAAATGGCACGCTAGTTTAAAGTTCAGGCAAACCAAAATCACACGATTTGCTCGAACTTGCAGCAGTACTCAGAAAACATACGTCAGACACACGTTGTGTGACACGGCAACACCGTCACTCGTGCAAATCACTAAATAAATACAGGCAGTAACTGCTATTGCGAGTTAAACTTGTGTTCAAACGGCACCCTCTCTCAGTTCAAAAAAGTACCACATTTACGAAATGAAATACGTACGAGGTTATACTTTACCCAACCGCTCGCGGCTAACAATCGAGAGGCCGCTATTGAAGACACGAGGATAAATGAAATTGGTATAACGCTGCAGTTGTACACATTCTTCTACCTCAATTAATTGTACGCGATATTTCATCTTTCAAGCTCATAGTTCACCAGAAGAGAGACACACCATTCATTTCTCACCCACGCTACATTTCACACACACGACTAGCGTTTCGAGACATTCATTACCCACCCACAAGAAGCACACGGTAGGCCCTCAAATAAAGACACACACACAGACACGCTAGCTTCACCAGCAGCACTTTCATGCGAGCGCTAGCCGTGACACACACAATTCTCCAGCGTGGCGGGTCAGTGGTAGTGTTCATCACGTAAGGGCCCCACTAAGAGCATTGCCTAGGGACTAGCTATAAAGGAAGGTCCACTGGTGACTTAAACGTACGTACGCTTACTGAGCTTACTGACTAACCTTCACTAATTACAAGTACGATTTAGAGTAAAGCTAGTCAGTAAATAATAGTGACGTGTCATAACACGACCACTAAAGCTTACGGAACAGCGTGAACAGTGTGCGCCAGGAGCAATCGCAAGAAACATCTTCCGTTTTTTTTTCATGACATATTAGTGCACACAACAATGCTGGTAACATCGATGCCACACGCAGAGACGAGATTCTCTCTTTAAAATGTTTAAGCAAAACGACCCACAGTACAAAAAAACGAAGAAAGTGATGCATGTCTACGTAGACTCTGTTAAAAACCCGAACACTGAGTTTTTAACAAGTGTCGTAGGAGAAAAAGACGTCTCTTTATTACGAAAATCACACTGATAAAGTGGCAGCGACGCACAGCAGCACGACGTACGCGAATATTAAAGAACTATGACTAAGTAGTGAGAGCTTCCACACATCTGTACTTCATAGCTCGACGAGTTGCACTAGACAGAGCACTGTCACAATTTCATTATTCCAAACACGAAAAACGATAAACGCTGCAAAAAGAAAGTTATACAGCACCGAGGTATGAAAAATGAGACGGCTGACTCGAATGCTCTCATATTAGGAATGGCGGTGTGAATTGGGGAGTACGGGGCAGTACTTCATAACACGCGTTTAACCTAAAAGGAAAAATACTCCTTTTGAATTAACTGGATAAGCTGAGGGTCAAGAAAAGTAAATTCATAAGGAAGGTATTCCGACACAAGTGAATCGAGTGCAGCATTTCGACTTTGCTGCAACACATATACCTACTGGAATTTATCCATAATTGAATGCCAAATTCCAAATGGAACCTAACGCTGGCGAGTGGAAGTGTCTGAAAAGTACTCCAGAAACAAGAGCAAACGCTGTGCCTCGGTGACACAATTGTAATTCAGAAAAAGAATCCTAAAAAAAAAAAAATTGGATGAAGAGAAAATTAGGAGATTCCTGAGGTAATATCATACGTGAAGTGATTTCCAAAACGTTAAAAAAACTGTTAGCCTAGTAAAAAATTGTGCACCAATGGTCATACACGATAACCAAATAATTATAACGAAAAATCTGAGGAATAACAGTTGTTGCATAAAATTGTGAAAGCTACGATCAAAAAATAGATCACAAGAATTGAGTCAACTAATTCAAACAAAAAATTGCTAGTTCAATTATTTTCTCACCTCTCCCGCAGAGAACGAGAAAATAGTGCATTGAAACAACAGCTAATACGAACCACAAAAGAGGAAAGAAATGGACAATTGAGCAAAGCAACTGTATATCCTACCGACACACAACTCAACCATCAACAATAAACATATTAAAAATACTGAATTGATTTATTATTAAACGCATAACATAACAATCGGGTTAAGAATTGGAATATAAAAGACGCAGCTGCGACGTTCCTAACAAAAAAAGACAGAAATGCAACGCCAGTTGATACAGACAAAGTTAAAATAAGAGCTCAATGAAAGATTGAGTTCCTAGGAATAAAATCAAGACATGTTACGAGCAAGATATTTAATTTAACGATTCAGTCACGTCTCCTATCAAATACGAACATAATTAACGATGTGATAATTGTCCTCGTACCGACTACGGACACGTGTTTTAAGAAGGAAAACATTGTGATGTGAGTATTGGGCTGGTCAGGTGGTTAGGCAGCGCGGATGTGATGAAGCTTGAAATAAGCAGAGATGATCACGCAATAGCGTGGTCCCGTGTTACGCTGGGAGCTCTTGTTCATGTTGGAGAACTAAATTACACCCGTGAAGGAAAAAGGTAGATTAACACCATTTACATTCCCTCTGACAGGCACAGAACGAAGAAATACTCATTCTGAAATTTAAAATGAAATGAATTTAAAAAAGAGTAAAATCAAGTACGTTTTCCCTCTACGAAATATATTCGAGAAATTCTAGGATGAATTTTTTTTTATTATAGATCAATAATTATAGTTTGCATGGAAACAGCTTACATGGATTCGACATGTCAAGCAGTCGTGTGTCAAGAAAACAATAGCAAAGTTTTTAACTCGTAAATACAACTAATCCAACAAACAACGCAATGGTCATACCAAATACTAAATAAATTATATTCATGCCTCCGCTTATAACTACGTTTTTTGATGCGTTTCCCCTCTAACATCAACTGAACTCTTCATTTGATAGAATCAGTTACAACGAATTCGACCGATTTGAAACTTTCGAATTTAAGCAATTGAAAACAGCCAAAAAAGAAAACGCTATCATCCTCGTGAACATTCGAGCGATATTGGGCGAAATTCAGGAATTGGCGCATCAAAAGCTAAATTTTTCCCTACATACCTTCAAGTACCTACTGCAGGTCCAAGTGGACATAAAAAATGTATCGTTGAACGGTGAACGGTTTATATTTAAAGTAGACCATTTTCCCATTGTAAATTTGATGTGGTGCTTCACGAGTATATGCGGGTGAAATTTACACATGAAATTTTTATTGAACGAGTGACAACGTATTAAGATGGTGGAATGGGAAATCCGTGAATTTTAAGTAAGCCGTGATTCAAACTAAAAAGAATCAATATGAACCGATGTGTTGATGTTTGCCATCAGCCCACGAATGCAAAGTGAGATAAATAGTTAAGCGAATGAAACAAGAAAATGTGCCAGACCAAATATTTTTCGAAACATTTTTAAACTGGGAGAGAAGGACTATGAAATGAAAAAGCTAACAGTATCTCGAACACTCCAGTTTCTGAGTCAGGGGCGGAATCACAGCCATAATGGGTGATATCAGGAATTAATCGGAAAATGGCAAAGATTAAGCTAAGAAATATGACGTCAGTCATGACATGAAGAAAGTTTAAAAATGATAAGACTCAAACTTCAGGAAAATGCCGGTGGTAGAATCAACATCGGACCCGGTCGTCAGGACGCCTCTAGTTGGCCGATAGATCTCTACCACTGCATTAATTAAGAGTCACAGTTAGAGAGACCATTTAACAATTAGACTGCAGAGGCTTTACATTGGCTCGTGAGACTGATTCGGGTGCGGGTCAAGTTTAGCGCCCGTGAAGAAAAATACGGCGCTGATGAACATAACGACAACCTGTACTCATTTCTTGAAGTTGCTAAATCTTGTCTCAGACACAAAGCACTCTTTACAGTTGGAATTTTTGAATGTTTCGGGAAACGGATGCTTTGAGGGCAAAATGTGAAGGTAAGGACGAGACTTGTAGCTACGGTCATTCTGGGTTCAGACAAAATTAACTGCGAGTCCCGGGTTTTAGATTACGCGAGTGCATGGGAAACACAAAGTGAAGGAGTGGCGTTGCTGTTCAGGGCGGTGCAGTTGAAGGCTAGACAATGGGGGTAACTCGGTGCCCAGATGTAGTGGTACGAGGAGAAGAATTAAGTTGGGTGCAAGTGGCGTCGAACTTAAGAACAAGATAATCAAGTGTCGCGGTCTTTAAAGTGAAGGTAGTCTATGATAGAGGGAGGCAGGTTGAGTTCAGGTAGCCGGTGCAGCCGTTGCTTGCCCACGGACAACCTCACGGCCCGCCGCGCCAAGTCCATCAAGGGTAGCGGATCAGCTGCACATAAACAATGTCACATTAATACGGACCTAATAAAGAGCGTCCCACTAATATGCCCAATTAGGCCTGTCTCACTAGTATGTAAGTAACAAAGAACGTCCCATTAATATGCCCAAAAAGGCTTGTCCCACTAATATGTAAATAGCAAAGAACGTCCCATTAACATAAACCTAATAAAGAGCGTCCCACTAATATGCCCAATTAGGCCTGTCTCACTAGTATGTAAGTAACAAAGAACGTCCCATTAACGTAAACCTAACAAAGAACGTCACATTAATATGTACCTGATAAAGAACGTCATATTAATACGTACCAAACAGAAGGTCACATTTATAAGGATCTACAATATCACGGCCAGTTACATGATACCTAAACAAAAATCTTAAGCGCTAACATGTACGGCTAGATTCTTTACGTCCTACTTCAGGCTACATTCAGTTGTAAGTTTCTAGATAACAGATGAGCGTAGTAGAGTGAAAAACTAAACATTCACAAGGAGACGAAACTGGAATTCTGTGGAATCTTACTTCAATAAGTGTCAAGGTTTTTAATTCACTGTTATACGTAATTTGAAAAACGAAGTGTTCCTCAGGCGATGACACCGTAATTCTGTGAGACGTGCGCCTCGAGTGAAGGTAACTTACGTCCCAGCCCGCCGAGGTAGCGCAGCGTGATCTCACAGTGCCCCCACACAGCGGAGACGATCAGGTGCAGCCTCTTCCCCCTCAAGCCGCGGAAAGCGACTCCGAGGTACTGACCGTCTACCATAAATGACAGCGTCCCCTCCTCCATGTCCAATATAACTGCAACACCAAGAACGTATGAAAAACCATCTCGTAATGTTAAATCCGTACACGACACATCAAATAAGAAACGATAGGTATGAAAATAGATTATCATTCAAGATGATTTCGTTAGGAGTTAGCCGTGTCACGGACCAGTAACCTAAAAGATTACAATATTAGTTTCTTAAAAAGCTCTCTATCCACATAAAATATACGAGTGAAGGGAAGGGACCATTTAGTATGGACTGTAGAAAACGGGGAATTTATGCATAAGGTATGTTCCCACGCAAAATTCTTGCGCATAGTTACAGCAAGTTAAGAACGTAGCGGAAGGAAACGCAAAGAAAGACAGCGAAGAAGGTGTGAAAATTTCAAGAAGCATAGTGGGTACGAGAGATAGAAGTCCTGAAGGTTTATCTAAAACTGAGGTAACTAACAGTGCGCCCCTGGGGACGCCATTCCCCATAGCATCCGATAGACAAGCCTAACCCTACCGCCTATTCTACGTCCCCCCTCAGGAGCCAGTAACCATACAAATATATCATACACGGAATAAAGTTTCGATAAAAATTTCATAATTACATTAAACAAAAGAGAACTAAGAAATACATAGAAACACCATGTTTCTCGTATACATATACATCACTGCTCGAGCCTTTATTCCCAACGAAGAAAAATGGCAGCCCGAGAGAGCTGGAGGACTGACTACCAATAACTTGCCAAAATAACATAATAAAGAATCAAGCTCAAAAAGGGCTTACCTATAATCTATAGAAATGTCAATGTAAAAAATGAAAGTTGTATGTGTAAGATACTCACTTATAAATTTATCCGGTATAGCGAAGGTCTCGTCGCTATTTAATAACTTAGGATAAGTGACACCGGAATTTCCACCCTTGGAGTTGTGATGTAGCTTGTTACGACCGAGGTCCCATCCCCAAGACTGGTCATTACTACCCACGAGTGACTGGTACCCGACGGAGTGGAGAGGAGCCTCTGGAGTGGCGACCCCTACTACTGCATGTGTCCCCCTCTGTCTGGTGGACCAGGTCATCTCCCAGTAATGGATACCGCGTGTGTAGCCAGTCCTACTCCTAATGCAATCGGTACTTTGAGCTACGGGGTGTCGATGAAAAGTGGTCTTGTCGTCTTCTTTGACGAATATGTTGAGAGACCGGTCGTCAGGGTCCCAGGAATGCTTCATGGCCACCTCTCTGGGGGCGGGGGGCATATCCAGCAACATGTCGAGGCGCTTGGGTCGTACCAGATCCTGGGCCATCGCCAGCTCCCGCGTGAAGCGAGACTGCGTCGAGCCCGCCCCTTCCGCTGCTCCACCTCGTACCACCGTCTTCAGACCGCCTGCAATCATCAGACATCTTAAAGACGAATCATAAAACAACGACAAGAAATACCCACCCACAATTGAATTAAAAAAGTTCTTTCAGAGGCAAAATTATGCAGAATGGCAAATTTTTGCAATTTTAGCCAAACCACTCTTCTTTCAATACAGCAATTACTGAAAACAATAAATATACCCGTGGGACAAAACTTTCAACTAAGAGCGAGGACTATTTCGTGCTACATTTAACGACAGATGCAGAATCTCTCAACGATTCAATGCAAAATAATAAAGGTGCAGAGGAATCTTAGGAAAAAACTTGACTCTAAAAAGTCAAAATTTTCGAGGTCAATTAAGGAAGCAACGCCATGAAAATAAATTATCTACTGAGTGGCATAGCTGCTGACCAGATTACCTCGCTCGATTACCAATGGCAGAACATTAACAAAGAAGGTTAGTGACATGGCAAGGGGTAACATGGGATCCAGTAAAGCAACTGGCGATAACAATAGTTATTTTCATATAGTAGCAAAACTACTGTACACGCACGACGAGCGTTTCAACATTGTTGGGAGCATGGCAGTGGGACACGAGACATGAGAACGAAGTTAAACGGAAGACATAAAAAGTACACGGAACCCCGACTTGTCATGATGAAGAAAACTTTAAAATGAAAGATAAAGTTCAACCAAGAACAAACTCCCAACAAACAGCTGCCTGCAACAAGTGTGGGTACTTCCAAGATACACAGACGAGCACACGGACTACTAGTACGAGTGTAGCCCATGAATGCTACATATCCCCAAAAGTGCTAAGTCACCCGGTGCGCTGAGAGGGTTTCTCCAGCGTACTTCCAGGGCAGAGAAAGATGAAACTGAAGAGAAAAAAATGACAATTCTCTATCAAGAGCTCACTGGTGATAACTATCATTCCACATTAAGAAGGACTCCACATCACGAGCATTTTAAAGACTGATTTAATAACAACTACGACGGAACGCAGAACCCCCAGCGCGCTACTCATTTAACAGGCAAGTAGTACTTCCACAAGAAGAAAAACACGAACATGACACAACGCATCACCTCCGCAGCGCGGCTGTCCCGCATCACACGCACGTTGTCGGCGTCAACACAAAAATAGCAGCAGCCAGCGTGAGGCAGGTGACGCTTGTTCCACGTACACATCTGTGGACCTCCAAGCGGCGGCGACGCCGCGATGATAAAATCATGACTCGAGCTCATTCCTCTCATGAAAGGCTCAATGCATTAGGGAAGTTTCAACAGATTTCTACGGAACTGAAGTCAATGTATAAATAAGAGAGCGATATTCCCATCAGAGCGATCAATTTTCGGCATCTCTTTGCAACAGTTGTACATCGTGGTATTTTCTTCAGAAATGAGCACAGAAAAATCGGAGGGGATGTTAATGGAGCTGAAACGACAAAAAAGGCATTCATGTTTAAAAAAAAAAAACGTTTATTTTCGAGTGGAGGAAACAAAAAGAGAACGTGGTATAGCAAAGTAGCAAAAACAGAAAATCACCAAGACCTCAAGAGCAATGGATATAAATGATTGAGAGCTTTGGCAAACAGTTGCAAGTACGCTACTCTACCTCTACAGACCTGCACGGCAACTAAGACGATGACAAAAAAAAAACGATGATGTTCATTCTCGGGATATTTTCGACAGACCTCAAGGTATAATAAAACAACACAAAGGAGGGACAAATAACAAACCTAAAATAAAAAGGAGTGATGAATTTTAACCGTTACTGCGAAATCGTCTGGCACATGCTACATCATTTGAGCTCGGGCGAAGTTTTCCATTTGAGCCGGACTATGATGTAAACAATAGCACACCGCTCAGAAAGTAGGCTTAGATTTTATTATTACTCAATTTTTATTACTCAACCTAATAAAAATGTCTCGAAAACGTTGAAATTAAAGTTATGAAACGGCCAACCAAGTCAGTTTCCTGGCTTCAGCCAATGAAAAATTTGTAGAACGAATTAAAACTCCAGATCTAAGGGAAGGAACATACAAAATATAATAGAGTAATTTGAAAATTTTTGTTGAGAAAAATGACTATGACTCCTGGATATATTTGTAAGCGGCTGGTCCTCAGCTATGGTAGTATGCGATTAGTAGTGTATAATGAGGCGTACTGAAGGTTGCGGGACGACCAACACTTACTCGCTAAGGATGTTTTGTTAACTAAACGATTTAAGGGAACCTTTTTGTTCCCCCTTTTAGAACACTCCTACATACGTGGCAGTGGAAATATTCCGATAAAAACGTCAAATAAATTTAGACGTACAGTAGAAAATGTCGTATAGATTTTATGTGTGACTACAAGCTTTGTGTATCGCTCTCATCAGCTCACGTTCAATGAAGTTTACTATCACTACCAAGGAAGGTTTACCTCACAGTGCAAGCAAACCCTTCAATAGTCGTAATAAGAACATGAATATTTAAGGAATACATTTAGCACTACACCATCAAGAACACTTGGAATAGGATACAGTCACCTGCACCTGCAGGTATGGTAAACGACTCTAATCAGTAACAAAATGTACAAACCCAAGTCAGTATTCAATTTCAATCCACTATACGAAATAATGTAACGAATTATTTTACATTCACTAAAGACTATAGCCAACGATACATCCCGAGTATAGCAACGTTTCTGATGTATTCCAACGTGGGCAGATGACAAGAAGCTAAAACTTTTCCCCACAAGGAAGGGGACAAATGTTCAATTTTCTACACACACTCAAAACCCATACAATTAGTTCAGTGTGAGGAGGGCCTAGCTCCTCAGAGGATTTGGGACGAAGGTCAAGTGCCCAACGAGCGAAACCAAATCAACTACTAATAATTTTCCTATGTTAACCATTTAGGTTCAGTTTCGTTGCAGTACTGAAAAGCTGTCTCGCATCATTAAAAAATACAGGAGTGTCACAATAAAGTTCACCAAAAAAATATGTACAATTTACTACTAGGGTGTATTTGGAATTTTGCATTTGGTTCCAAGTTATTCTTTTTTTGATACATTCCTAGCGAATAGCAAGACTAATCTCTCAAACAATAGATATGAACCAATGATAGATTCAGAACGCACACAACAGACAGACAATAAACAAAAACCTTGAAAACCTTCTACCCATATATTAATACGCATGTACCTACCATTCAGTCACGCTTCGCCACTTTCCAAGTGAAATTTCAGGTCTCGAGCGAAGTATCCTGTATACGAATTGCGCGTTTTGCTATAACAACGGCACATTTTCAGTTTCCCTAATCGAGTTCAGATTACTCGCACCATCAAGAAGAAAATTGCTTCCAAGACCGGACTATCCCTGCCCTGAACCTTTAACCTCTAACACTTGAGAGGACCACTTCTCATGGGCTGGTTCATCTAAGTTTCTTTATCTAAATTTCCGCGAAATTTTCATGAGTCCTACTGGTAAGTGATTATCCTCGAAAAAGCCAAGCTTACACATCCTAAGAGAGTTGGCTTGATGATACAGCACTAACTGCAGTCAGCTACATCATCACGCTGAAATATATACTCAACCGCCACAATAGCATCATGAACCTGGAGCAAGAACAGTGAAATATCAGCCATCAACACGGAGCTGCAGCACCGTCCATCGAGATCGGAAATGCCAGCCCGAGGTTCAAGGGCCTCGAGCACGCTACATGCGAGCATGTATTCCGGGGGAAGAGCTCTCCGCACGCACCAGGACTCAAGTTTGCGCTAACGCTCATGAAGTGATCTCATTACTGAAAAGCGATCCTGGTCTCAATCTAATAAACAGAGCTCGGATTTAGGCAGAAATTTCTTTGAATTAGTGATCAACAATGACGACAATAAGTTGGACTCACCTTCACAGTCTAGAATTGTAGGTATAAGTAATCTCATTACTTATAATTTTTATACGCGTAAACGTAAGCGACCCGTGCACTCTAGATTGGAAAATTCGAGGGGAGAAACGGTGAAAAATTGTACCAGCGAGAATAAAAATGAAAGTTCTTCACTAACTAAACGTGAATAAGTTTCTTTAATATCTATCAGAAAATATTTTATACTCCAATTAATTCATAGCAGGACAGGAACAAAGTTTATAGCTTCAGATCAGTGAATTAAGGACAGAATTGAGCTATTTGAATTTGTCATATTTGGTCTACAACATTGCAGCTGGAACGCCTGCAAAAGTAAGGCGCAAGATCGGCGTAAATGCGACACAAGACTGGAGTCAGTGCTGCACAACACCCCAGGTTCGCGCAGTCCGCAGAGCCAGCACAAGACTCGCAGGGCGCCGCGGTTCCAGGAACGCCCGTCTGGACGGTCCCACGGCACGGGAGGTGAAGCGAGGTGAGGGGAAGGGGATTCGCCGTCACCCAAGCCCTGCCTGCAGGCGCAGGAAGTTGCTTTCTATCCGCCCTCTTCCACAGGTCTCGCCGAGTTCACTTCTACGCATACTCGGTCGAGTGATAAATCTAAGTGCCATAGAAAAGGGACGGACTAGTTGAACCTGATTTTGTTCCCGAAAACCTTGAATTAATTTAAACAAACCGTTTTTCATGTTTAACCCTATTCACATTTGTTTCATTTGGAAAGAGTAGACCCTGACGTATCACTCTTTTAATCAGATTCGGCGCTTAATGATGAAACTTGAAAGAAACCATTCCACAAACATGCACGACCCATACCATAAATTTAGCGACTCAGGTTTCATTTCAAAATTTTTGCGATGTACTTCAAAGGGCATATTCTAAGAAACAATCTTAAAACATCACCCATTGAATTTCCTTGCTATGTTATACTGAGAGCGGTATCGGATAAAGGCCTCGTGTAGAGCTCGCTTGTAGTAACGGTCGCTGAAAAAATAGACAGTACACAGCATGATCCATGGTATTCGTTCAGTTTCCCAGTAGAAGGATAGAGCATGAATATGAGTACCTGTTACCATTGCAGTCCCTCAGGCAGTGTTCTGTTCTCCAACTGACACACCAACTTTCCGCTTGGAAGCCCCATGCTAGAAGTTGAATTTTAATAACACTCAGAAAGGACGTGAACTTATCTTAGGCATCACTGACAGAATGGACACACAGATCGAAAGTTTGGCAGTAAATTTAGTCTGGAGAAGTTATAAAACCAGACAAGGCTATCACTCTTAATGACCTGAAACGAGAAACGTTCTGATCAGTAAGCTAACAGAATTTTCGTAAGAATTGTCAGCATAAACCTGCGATCAGCCGAACAATCCGAGAATTGGTTTGATCTTTTAAAAAACTGAGCAATCAATTCCGTTTGGGGATCTACATAAAAAACAAAAAAATTATGGATAAAATAAAAAAAAGTTTCCCACTTATCAACAGAAGAATGAATACCTTCATGCTTTATATTTTTGACAAAATATAAATTAGCCTACTCCAGTTGAATGTTGCAAATTACAGAAACAAAAAAATGCTGCGACTTGGATGGAGACTAAACGGGGCGGAAGTGACGGGTTTTCAGCTACTGGCGACTCACCTGGAAATGACGCATTTGACCAGTTTCTAACCCATTGCTCAGGTGAAAGGAAGTACCTCACATGTTGAAAGAGAAGCAAGCGTTCAACAGTTCGGTGAACTTAGTGGAAATGACTCATCCGGAAATAGAATTTATTACGCAAAAAATCAATCAAATGGGACTCATACATACTACTAGGCGCTAACGCAATGATGATAGTCTTAGTTCAGTAAACAGCCCATTTTACTGAACTCTAATACATTACATCTTCTAATTTAACGAAGAACAATTCGGTGAACGAAGTAAACCGCACAACGCATCTTAAATAACATTCAGATCAACTACCAAAGGTGAATATCGAGCAAATTGCTTCCTTTCAAACGCTGACAACGTTGTGGTGCATATTTGTGTACTCTCTGCTCTGTATGTGTACTACTGATAGACGAAGTAATACAAATACGCATCACATACGTAGGGGTTCTGCTATAAACCGCAGAAGTAGTGCATCATGGATCCACTATGTAGATAAAATAAAACATTTATAGTGTACGACAATATGAATCTCTTTCATTTATACCTATTTTTATTACGAGCAACACTGATGCAGCTAAAGAAAACCGACTCATGGCATTTACGAGGAATGACTGTGGTTCTGCTCAGCATGCGCAGGCTACGTTTTAAGTTTATTTATCCGTAAAAATAAGTACTTATACAAGTCAGGAGATACATCAAATGAGCCCACAAAATGAACCAAATAATTCAGAAAATAGTTCAATAGGTTATAGTGAGTTATAGAGTAACAAAATAACAACTTCCACGGTCAATCTCATTTCAAACGAGTGAGCTCAATTTAATTGTCGGCCACCGAAGGCTAACCGCGAGGTCCGGTGTTCACATTATCAGAAGGGTAGACTGGCGCCGCTGAAAAGAAAGCTTGGGCATACGATAGCCACCCATACTTGTTGACTCTGGAGACAGTCTACGTTAGAGAGCACCTCACAGTTGCGCCAAGAAGTAGCGACGGCGCAGCACAAAAGGCGTACCAGTGACAGAGAGCTCTATGGCAACTACACGAGACAGGCCAATGAACCGAGCTAAGGTCTGGTGTCACAATCTTGTTCAAGGACAGAGAGGTGTTGCTGCTGCTGCAGCAGCCAATGCTGGTGTAGGAGCGGTACAGAAACAGCAGCAGGAAGAGTATTTACCAATATCGATTGAGGAGCATCATTGGTGCCTACACTATATTCGCAGAAACTATACGAAGAATAGGATCCTTACGCTAGGGATGTCAATACTACCACAGGACAGACAGAAATACAATAATTATTTTACCAGACTCCGAAACAGCTATACATGTAGACAGTTAAAATAATTAAATCTCGAAACGGCAGTTCTTGACCTTGACGCCAATTTCAAACTTCGTATATTCGACTTGCATCTTTCAAGGCATAGTTAATTAGGTAATCCATATTCTCTAGTCGCACATAGGAAGGTCCCATGTCACTAACGTTAAGAGAGTAAACTATCGGGTTTTGTAAACTGAAAAAGTGAAACAAGTATTTCCGTAGCAGAATATTATGGAGACGTTGCCTCTAGCATGCAGAGCCTGTCTGAAAATATTTCTACCCTAATGTCCTGATCTTGATAATTCGAGTCGCAGCACGATTTCGTACTCGCGGGCGTAGAAATACAACTTCATTGTTGACCCTACAGCGTCCAGCGATAGACTGGTGGAGAATAGAATTTATACGGCTAAGCCTTTAATTCCTATTGTTTCGTTCAAAACTAAGACGAATGTGAACACAATTGCATAAAATACGAGTGTGGACGACTTAATAACGTTACGCACTTTATAGAAATTTAAAAAAGTTGGAATTACAAAATGAGTATTATACATACGTGATGATAAATATTTACACAATACAAAAACACAAATCCATGTCATTATTTTATTATTAGTCAGTTCCAAGTTCCCTAGCCACACCAAAGGCGATCTCAAGAGAGCGAAAAAAAGGTACCATTCACCATGGACTTGAGAAAACGTAGAATCGGGTGTGTTCCCACACACGATTCTGAGCGCATAGAAACAGTAAGTTAAGGAAGAATAGGAAGGAAAGTGAGCAAGAAAGATAGAAATCACGAAGGCCTAGGTATAGCAAAGGTAACCTCACAGTGCTACCTATGGGAACGCTAGTCTCCATAGCATAGGATAAACAAATACAAATCCATATCAATATCGAAAGTCGTAACATGAATTCGATTAATTTTGATAATAAATCACGCTAAATAAACAGAAAAAGAATTTTCAGTTGAAATCGAAATAAAAAACGCATATCATTTGATACATCTATACATATCTAAATATTTGCGTCGTTTCAACTTACGAGTTTCATATAATGTATGCACACATAAATATTTTCTTATTCATCTTCATTAATTTGCGAAGTGATTTAACATTATTTAAACAGGCATTTGGTTAAATAATATTCATTTTTACACATAATTAAACATCCAATATTTCCAGTCCACCTCCCATCCACTAGTTTTTAAATGCATCTATCAAAAGAAACTGATTTTTCAATCAAAGAGTTTTAGCCGAGTCAGCTTCATCTTAAAAGTAGAGGGTTTTTACTCCAAGATATTTTTCTAGATTGCTAAGATAAAAATGAGATGGGCCAATATCCAGAGAGTAATCAGATAAGACAGCATTTCAGAGCCAAAAGCCTGGACTTGATGAAGAATAACCCTATAATGGCTAGCTAGAGCCGGACGCTTTGTTGTTACAGCCCAGTGAAGCCTTTGAAGTTATTGACAGTACAATTTAGCCGTAATCGTCTTGATGTCTCCTCGAACTCAGTAGTGAATGATCCCTCTCATATCTTACCGGACTACACTTCGCACACTCTTCTTAGGAGCGAGCTTACAAACGAGCTAATCTCATGTTACAACCTGATACTTAAACACACACACACACATAAGCTATATATAAATATTCATACGCACACATTGGACATGTGCGAGTGTTATACTAGGCACCGAAATCAGAACGTCTCGTTTTCAAGCTATTTTAGAAATAACAGAGTTGTACTTTCGAGTTGAAAGGAAACATTCGAGAAACATAATTTTTAGGCTACATAAGCTAGAAGTAAAAGCCATTCACGCACTAATCAGTAGAGCAGGATAAAAATCTCGATATTATTGGCCTAGAGCGATTCGCAAAATTCATGCAAATGGCAAGTGTTAAGGACGCAATGCACGCATGGTTTAACCCAATAGCGGATGTATTACAACAATAGACAACTGCAACACCCCGCCATGGAGGCGGGAATTACCGCACGTCCTAGGGCTCCCTGTACAGAGAGGCACCCAAGGACAAGGACACACGACACAATGTTCACAAGAGCGTGGCGGCTCGAGGTGCAGCACCACCAAAGAGTACAAGTACAACACTGGCAAAACTCCATTTATAACATTGATTTACGAAAGCTTTCTTCATTCAAGATAAAATGAGAGCATTTGCGAGAATGAAACTTGAGCATATGAAGGATTGATCCGATTACAATACGTTTATCGCGACATTATGACGATGTCCATTGTCAATTGATCCATAATCTCATTGTTAGTCGTCCCACGCAAAGAGCATCGAGGAAGTATTGCGTAGATCGGTGATGGCGATACACTAAAATTTTCTTTAACAATGTATACATTTTAATAGAAATTTGACCTTCAAGCATTTGTCCGCGAAAACTATTTTTCATTACCGACACACTAGAACGGATCATCAGCGATGGTGCAGCGGCCTCATTAAACCATTTCGTAGGACCTTGCCTTGTAGTGTGGAAAAACTATCCCATGAATTACTGAAATGGACGATCTTACAAATTAATCACTTTTATAAAAAATATTTTAGGAAGAACATATACACATCAGTTGATTAAAAAAATATCGCACACAATGATCTGCCGAGCATAAATTTAGAGTTATCTTAGTAGTACAGGTAAAGATATTTTACGTCAACTTCACAGCCGCGAAAGCTTGATAGTGAAAAATGGATCCGATTCACCTGGGAAAAAACAAGCAAACAAACAAACGTGGCCCAGCGATGCTAGAGTAGATTCTCCAGCTGACACTGCAAATATTTTTCGTCGCCTTGGAAATCAGAAAAACTGCCCGAAACAGTATCCAAAGTATATTTCGGAAACATTCTTAGGGATGCAAACCATCGTGCAGGTCTGGTGAGGAACCATTGACAAAATGGTGACGTTGACTCACACAGGAGCCCCACTGCTCAGGGTAGACTGGGCAATTCCATTAAAGCGTGAACACGTGATGACAAGAGGGAAGCTCACAAACAGCATAACGCACGTACAACCTTCGCAGCGCCCGCCATGGGGGAGGGAGGCCGCCGCTAGACCTTGAGAGAGCACGCAAACTGCGTTGCGTGCAGCAGCGTGATGCTCTGGCCTGCAGCATGCGATGAACGTTACAAGGACGCCATGACTTACACGGCCCATTAGATTTATTTCTTCGACAACGCATCCAGAGAAAACCTTTTTATTATGGTGATAACTCGATTACTTGGGTACCTGCCTCTGTAAGAATTGTGCCCGAATCGGGAAAAGTATAAGAATGAACCTACAGTTTTTGTAAATTGAGGTTTAGGCTGAATGAGGTAAGTGCAAGCACGAAATCAAAAATCAAAGCCAGGACCATAAACAAAATTATCCAGCTCAATTAAATTTACTTTTAATGAAGTTACAGATAGCACCAGGAAATACAAAATTTTCCATTCGATGAAATACAGAGGAAACGCACAACACGACCAAGCTTTATTATTGATAGCCGACATTTCTTCACTAGCACTAGAGAATAGATTAGACACCAAACATTGTGGCAAACGATACTCTTAACGAAATCGAGAGTACGTTACAGAAACGCAACATTCATGGTAAACTCGACCAGAACACGCCACGGGTACGAAGAGGTTGGAGACAACATGACAGGAACGGACCACAGTAAATATCGCGTGCACACGTCACCGACTGAATTGTGTTAAATGCTTAACAGGAACACAACGGCGCCACCCTGGACTGGACTGCCCATCCAGGCACCACGAGAGGGCGGCGGCGGCGGGGGCTTTAGCGTGAGTCACGAAGTTCTGGTTATATGAGAGCGACGGCTTCAAGCTCCCTAATGTCTAACTATGTACAGAACAAGAATTAACTGATGAATAATCTGTTCAACTAAACTTTGTTTCAGTTCATAATAAAAATAAAAACGACAAATGAAAAAGGAAACAAAATTCTAAATTAACGTAGAAACACGGATTCTGTCCTTAGTAATGCAAGGTGGGCATTGCACGACTGGCTGCTCAATTTATGCAAAGAGCACCGAGTAGCGGACACAAAACTTCACCTAGGCAATAATAAAGTGAATAGCTTTGCACCATGCCAAGTTAAATTTGGGTTTTTGGGAACATATCGTGTAGAAAAATAAGGTATAAAAAAGTTGCACCAAAAGAGACGCCCAAATTACAAGTTGGCCTCCTCCTGCAAGCACTGAGCAAATGAAAAAAATGTTCCTCCGAGACATGAACGAGGAAGTACTATAGTGTTGTTTTTCTTTTGGGAACAAAATTCGGGATTTTTAGTTAGTCAAGCACCAGGTTGTAAAAATTTGCTGAAAGGTACACTCGCTGATGATGATAAAAACTTAAATATCAAGCTATATTTTACACAGTAGAATACTGTAGAAAGTATCCGGCTCTCATTTTACTCTAGAAAGTGTTCAACATAAAGCTATGAAATGCAGTCAAAAGTAATCAGTTTGCAGAAAGACGGAAAAAATATAATTTTTCGATAAGGTTTTTCCATCGATTGGCAGCTGTTTTCAATCGCGAGATAAGTGAACAAGTGAAGTAACTACAATTCAATTGAAACAACACCTCACGACCTAGCATGAGACGGAAGTCCGCGTTTGATAACGATTTGAAGTTCTTGACACTATGGGTTGCTGGAATTACGAGACGAAAATTCTCTTCAAGAGTTTAATGCCCGCACGACACTATTCAGTTATCAAACGCCGTAAGATCTTTCTTTATCAGTTGAAGTAAAGTTGACCTAAAATATTTACCGCGAGACAAGTCAAGTTGGCAAATGCGTGCCGACCGAAAAAGAGGTGAGGCGGTTGCCAACAATTCCACACAGTTGTCGGTCACTAAGAGCGCAGCAGTACGGTCTATCTGACCAGCATGTAATCTTGCTGTTCAATTAACCTTCGGTAAAAGATGAGAACACCGTAGGAATAGCAATTGGAGCACTGCAGTTCTCAGCCAATCAAGCCGTGATGGAACGATTCTAGGGTTTTGGTGCAGGAGTGGAATTGCAAATGCCGAATGCGTGCCCAGAAGAAGACAATTGCTGAAATATTAACATTTACTGTATATACTAAAACGTGAACGCAATGAGAAGGCCAAATGGTCGAAATGCTAATAGAAACTTAGCAAGGGCATGTACGTGGAACTATTTGAAAATACCTAAGACGTTTTGCACTATTGACATAAACGGTTAGACCAAGCAATAGATTCATAATTAAATTGATCCGCCCGCAAGCACGCGAAAACACGAGTTTGCTCCTCGTAATTGGCACTCTTTACAACGACATAAATCCTGCATCTAAACACGCGTATTGCGCTCTCGACTTACCTCGACTATTTTAGAAAATAGATATTAAATGATCAAACGAACATTTGCATCACGCGCAGTGCGAGCGTAAAAGTATCTAACTTATGAACTAGACCCTAGAAATAACATTTCCAGCTTAATCTATTAACCCATTAAAACTTTTCGAATGAGTAAGAAAATATTGAAGCCTAATACTAAAGACAAAAAATATATATTTAAGCATCATTGATCAGCGCCTTTGAATAAGCTTGAGAGCAGGTTCAGTACGAGTCTACAAGAAAAAAAAAACAGTAATTCGAAAATGATACAACAGCTGTGAGAAGGGGTCGTCTACTTTCAAATGAGCTCAGGTACTTGCCTCAGTTGCTGATGCTGAATGGCTAAAGAGAAATAAACTAAATATCGTTAAGCATGAACTATCTTACTTTGTGTTGAAATAGAAATGTTCCGTCAGGTAAGATGGACACCGAGATGCATCGGGACCGATACTTTTCTTATCATATAACGGATCTATGAAATAACAAATAATACACGGATGGTATCGGCATTGCCTTTAAAATTTATAGGCCAAAATGAGGGAAAAAATAAATTTTATGACTCAGAACGAACAAAGACTAACAAGGCAATAGAAAACGCTACTCTCACTGGATACGTTAAGGCTCGAGTGAACTTTATTCGGAACAAAAATTTTCACTGGACACATTAAAACGGTACTAGTTCATAACTCCTCAAACATGAACTGAACTGAAGAAAGTTGGTCTTCATTACTAAAAACAACTCCAACTACTTACACAAAGTAAGCAACCCTGGTTCTACTTTGAACGCATGATGTGGTGTACTCCAAGTCAGTTTCGGAGCACAGGCTGATAAGAAGCTGTCGATAAAATAGGAACTCGGTCGTTTTCAATTCAGCGCCCCTTTACCTCAGTCAGGAGGAAGACGGGTAGGGAAGAAGGGGGAATAATAAGTCCCAGACGCCAGGGTGACCTCGAGAGCTCAGCTTGCGCCACTGACATTGAAACTTGTCCAATGTCGAGCATCGTCTCGCAAGCTCATACTCGAGAACCCTAGCTCCCCACACAATACCACAGCGAGAAATGTTGAATGACGCAAATATGGAAGCAGTTATTCAGGCGCAAGGCTGCCTTTCATACGCCTTGTATTAAGTGTAGATCGACAATTTCCTACTTCAACCGACATAAATCAGCGTAAAAATAATGAGCACGAAACAAACGAACGAAAAAAAATTATCACTCGATACTACATAAATAAAGCGCATATAGAAGCGACGATAAAAACTTACCTGACATAGTGGTTTGTGTTCAGGAGATAACCGATACTAAAACATCACATAAAAACTGGATTATCTTAAGGCTGGAATTACAACCGCGTGCAACGTGCACGGTGCACAGCAAACTAAAGAAATTCATGGATGTCAGCAATTGATAAGTTAGTTGAAACGAGAATTGATCTATCAAGAGATGAGGGTAAAAAATAGGGCACTTCTAATTCTTACGAAATTAGGAGAGTTACTAAATGAGTTCACATTACCCGTAAAAATAATCGAAATGTACGGAAAAGCAAGAAAAGTTTAAGCCTACAAACAAAATTCAGGTACACTTATTGGTCATTTTTCTTTCAGGATTATACGTTATAGCTAGGAAACTTCACACGTATTTCTTAATACTTGCAATACTGTGCGTTCCAGACCTAAGTTCGCAATTCAGAAAATGGTTCTCCAGAGCACAGCTTGTAGTAAGTTCGAACACAGTACAAACAAGATACTTTAAAGTCAACCATAAGCTCGTTAGACGTCACACAGAGAGTCAAGTACTGAATATACTGAATAGAAAAGACCATTTTTTTTAAGCTTCAGTACATAAATCCGCGTGAAAATATTTCAACATCAATAAATGGTTCTTATCCCACCCAAAACAAATCCCGATAATTAAATACGCAAATTCTAAAAAACACTTAACTTACCGACCAACAACTTTACACACTACATCACACGCTACAGGAGCGAGTTCACACTCGAGTAACACAGCGTATACGCACCGTAGTACATGTGATACGTGTGGTGGTCGAAAGTGTGTGGCACGGAGCTTGTTTCGATGTCCATGCTCACCGGTGGAGTGTCTCCTCGCATCCTCGCTTGGCTTTCACGACACTCGACTTCAATTCAACTTATACGGAGTTCACTTTTAAGGAAGATAAGGCCTATACAGGTCACTGGTGTTTAACTTCATATAAATTATTCAATGAAGGATTTAATTTCCAAGAGCACTTAAACCATGAACATAAGCACACATGTATTAGAATGTTAAATCATGACTACCTTGAGATCTTACGAGTAAGCGGAAGACTTCAAGAAAGACACGTAACCCTCTGAAAATTAGGTATACAAGGTACAGTTGCACTCTCATGACATAACTTCATCAATAGTTCATGAATTACCCATGCGTACAAGAAGTCTTAGGTAACACAATTGTAAAATAAAATTACGGAATAATACCCTTTACCCACCGAGTTGGAGTTATCCACTCCGATGCGACAACCATCATGAACGCTGATATTACACTACGAAAACTTCAACCCATGAATTCGAGAACAAATTCAATGCACTCAAATAAAAAAGTTGACCTTGCCAAATTAAATTTGAAAAGGCGTGGGACCAAACATCATTAAGTAATTCACGTCCATACGTCAAAAGAAATTTACGAAACAAAGAAAGAGGAATTTCGAAAGGAACAAAACGGAAGATAAGGCCCACATTCCTACAGAACTGAACACACAACAGCCTCTCGTAAGTGTGTGTACTACGGAGTGCCATGCTCGCTTCCTCTCACACGGCTTTAAAAAATGGTCAACTCGTTCTCACGTGCGGGAGTTTAGGAGAGAATGACAGCAAATTAACAAATTAGAGTCGTGGTTT
>VOMN01038835.1:0-11982 GCA_014899125.1 Orchestia grillus
ATGAACAACTAAGAGGTCACCTAAAACGGAACATATTTTGAAGCTTGGTCGTAAAGGGAATCTTGGAAACATAAACAGGGGTGTTTCATGACAGAGTAAACAAGGGCAACTTGCAGAACTGGAGGCTTGGTGAATTTTTGAAGATGTACAGTAAAAATTCTACTGAGAAGCTGTTTTATAATCTGTGCAATGCATGTTGCATTGAGGAGCTGTTCTATGAACTGAGAAGTATATATTATATTGAGAAGGTGTTCTATAAGAAAGAATGGGGGGAAGAGTGATTATTTTTATTGGGATATACAGTTGGTAGTTGATTAAGTGTAACTTCAAATTACTTACAATCCCAACTTTCAATTCATTAAAGTACTTGCACGTTCTGCTATAAATACTGATGTAAAAAATTACTCGATGCTAATTCCATGTCTTAGATCGATACTGCATGGATTATGTCGTTTGCATGATAAAATTACATCCTTGTTTAAACGACTAAAATCACTAAATGGTCGTTCAAACAAAAATTTTTGCCGAGATCCCATTAATATCAACAAACTCCTTGACGGTGCCCTCTTTTTCACTCTTACGTCACTTCTACTGCACCATTTTACTAAAAATGCTATTATTATTTGAAGTGCAATAAATTTAGTTGTTATCAAATTGTACGAGCCACTTTCATTATTTTGATAAGCACAGTTTGATTTGTAACATTCAGCTGCTCATGGAAAACGGTTGTAAACAATTGCGTGGGCAGTGATGCTGTCTTTTTGGAAAGCGAAGTAAGCTTTGAAGTTTTTCTTAAGAAATTTTGAATGGGAGATATTTCGAAAAACATTTTTCAGAGTTAAAATAGAAGATCAGCTGATCTTGCCAATGTAAGGGCGCAGCGAGTTAAGAAGCGTTACATATTTCTTCGTGGAAACTTACTGTTAATCGTCAGTGTATAAAATGCTTCAAATATTCAGAGAGTGAATAGACAGTGAATATTTCTCTCTGCCTTCGTGAGCGTTCCGTGCATTTTAGGCAGAAAAGAGTCGAAGTAAGTCAATGATATGGTAATCGAAGTTTATCCTCTGAAAATTGCTTCAAGTAGAAACTCTGCTAAATTCGATAGTACTTTCCCTACTCTGTTAAATTTCATAGTGTAAGATACTCGCACGACCAGTGATAAATTTACATAGCTTGCTAATTAGAAGCCCAACTAGTAGAAAACTTCCATACCTAAAAACTACATGCATTTCTAAACGCATTGATTTTTAACCCAGTGCTACGCACTTGCAATTAAATACAGACACTAAAACAGGACCCCTCAGTTCAGTTAAACAACTTAATACCTGAGTGAATTGTACTGGTCAATCCAGTTCAAAGTCGCTCCGTGTTGCCACGAAACTTGCCTCCACCACCTACCTTAGACCGTTATTAGTGAACGTTGTTGTACACTGGGGCCTTCATTTCTATTCAGGGTAGTCTGAACTAGCGATACATCGTCGTGCCGGTACGTCCGATCGTGCGTCACATTATTGCGACTCCGTGTGCCCTCAAACAACACGGCATTCCGATTTAACGCTAACAAACGGCCGACTTATGCATCCCCATTTGCCCCAGAGTGCAGGTGGGGCATGCGTTGGCGCAATAATTTGTTTAGCGATATAATAATGCTTTGAGTTTACTATCAACTGAAAGGATTTGTAAAAATAGAGCAATTTTTACAAACAACTACGGACAAATTTTGAAGAGTTTCTTAACGTACTTCTTTCTAATTATGAAAAATCAATATCTTTGGTTTTTATTTTGGTAAATCTATTGGACATTACATTTTTAAGACCATTCTAGCTTACAGTAAAGGAACAAGTTAAGGGCATAAAATCTGGAGAGAACAGAGTGCGAGAAAGGCTAATTTTTCACGAGGAGGTCAAAACCGACAGAGGAGCGGCAGAGTGACGTGGTTCGATGTCATGGTATAAGATCGAGCTTTTGTTTTGCCATTACATTTCCGAACACATCTTCTCTCAACCAGTTTGAAACTTCTGTGTAGAACTCAAATTCAAAGTTTAGCTCCATAACTCTGAATCCTAATGGTTTTTTCTTCGGTAGGAAGACTCAACTAACAAACTTCAGTTTTGGCCACCTCTTACGTGCTTTTTCCATGTGGTGTCACAGGTGCTCAAACGGCTCAAACGAGTAGGCCGACATTTCCATACCGCTGTCGCATGACAAAGTTTTGTGTTTTCTGTAACGGCTTCTTGCAGTTAGCGTTATTTCTTGGTCGATGAAGCAATTCTTGGATTGTATTAACTAGGTTATTTTTCTGATTATCGGTCACCTGACTTACAAAGAGTTGTGCATAACCACTATGTGTGATATGTGTTTCAGTAAAACCTCCTTGACACGATCACATACAGGTACAGAATTTTCGCTGTCCAACGACAGCTTTGCAAGAATCACAGAACGTGTTATTCGTTCTATGATTCTTGCAAAGGAATCTTGCAGAAATCTCGCAATACCAGAGTGCGTCAATCTTCCTTCCTAAGTTCATTGTTACAACAGCAGGTGGTGTATGAGGGGTGGAGTGGTCGGTTGATCTCGAGCGGATAGAAGTGCTTCAAATGTATTCTTCGTAAAAATATCATTTCAGCTTATACATTGGCAGGTTCAATAATATAAATGTGTTCTTCAGATGTATAAAAAAATATAATGATGTATAATTCCTTTAACGGTAGGTTATCGTTGGCTAAGATTTTAACCATTTGTTGTTTCATTTTATTGTTATTTTAATTTCAGTCACTTTGCAGAATTCCTAGATAGTAGGAGTAAGTTAAACTTTCACATGAGATACCGTAGACTTAAGTGGGAATTGCAGTTGGCACGCTGGAATACCTACTGTGGGTACTTTTCGTGCTGTCACATGGCTCATAAAGGCGTCATTATGAATTTATCATAATCAACTGTGTGTCAGTTGTGTGACAAGCGTAACCCACACGTAAATGTGTCAGAAACGTATCATATTTTATTTCAGAGAGTCCCGAGGTCCTAACCATTTATAGACGTCAAAAGTGATCCCTATTTGGGATTTTTCTCATAGATATTCTGCCTGATTTGTAAGACTTGTTTTGAAGCTCGTAAAGCAAAACTTCACTCACAAGTTTATTCTACGATGTCTTTCACCTTCATTCGGTAGAAAGGTAGGCATCACGTGTTCCTTTCATTTCTTGAGACAGGTGACTACCCTGACTAGCAGGAAGCCTTAAAGGGACCGGCTCGTCTTCAAGCAGTTGCAGAATTACCTCTTTTATTTGGAAAGCAGAGTAAGCTTTGGAACCTCTGTTAGCTACATTGTAAACGCTAGGGCAAGACAAAAATAAAGTAGTAGTAGCTTAGTCAAACAAAGTTGTGGTTAACTTACGCAGCTTTCTGGTGCTGCTCGATCAATGAAGTTGTTCGTTGGCAATTACGAAAACCTGGTCTTTATTCAACAACACTCGTGCAATATCTTACTGAACTTTCCGTGTTTCCTACAGTTCATCGCGTGGTTTTAACTATGCGTTGTACATAACTTTCGTTATATTGCTCACATTCACCACAATATCTTCATTACGCATTATTGTTCTTATTTACGATTTAAGCTTCGACGCTTACCGATTAATGAAGAGGCTGAAGTGGACACTATGCTCACTGATAGAGCAAGTACTTTTAGACGAAATTCTAAATTCTGTTACTCGTCTTAAGTCAAAAGTTAGGCAGATCGATGATTGTTTTGAGTATTACGACTCTCAAAAATTAGTGGTCAAAATTTGAGTTGATTGTAAATCCATTTTATATCGTCACGTTTGTTCAGTTTTTTACATTTAAAATGCATTTCTCTGGTATAACTCTCCCATTTGTAGCATTTGTACTCGATTGTTCCTGTGAAACTTCAAAGTTTTGCGAGACTAAACAAAAGCTTCTAAAAGACTTGAATACGTCAGAGCCTCTAAGATCAAAGCTAACTTTATATCAGTATTTTACAACATTTTCTAAATAAGAAACCCTTTTGGTAACAACCATATGCGCCGATACCATGCGTGTAACCGCCAACAAATTTTTCTCGAAATTTTTGAGAAAACTGAAACTGCAAAATATTCAACGCACTTTAAACCTTTTCGATGAGTGATGGTTACGAGAAAATGTTAGGGTATTTTTACCCTGGACATTCCTTTACCAGCACTCGCGCACAGAGCAGCAATGCATGTACATTCAAAATGCACGCCCGAAAAACTAGAGAGCTGCCAGCGTAGAATACAATTCTGCTCTGTTCTTGTCTCAAGGCCGCTCCTCGCGACCATTTTCAGAGCTATCGTATTTTGGCGTAATAACTGCTACAATTTTGGAGCTATAAGTGAGCTTTAAATCATGTTTAGGAGTCTTCCCAGCATATTTGTTTCCTGTTAAGGCTTTTAAACGATGGCATTTTGGATTTTTACAACGCCCATATGAATTATTAATTGTATGGGACACAACATTAGAGTCCTAACTGCAAAGGATTTAGCTTCAGTGTAGAGACACAGAGCAGCAGAAAAATGGCAGTGATAGCGGTTGGAATAGCTTTCTCCCTTAAATCATGTCCAGTGCCTTGAATAGGTTTCAAAATTTTATTGTTGTCCTTCGCACAACATCGTAAGCGCATGCGTGAGGATAAATTCACGCGACACAACTGAGTTATTAACCACCAGCATTAGATAACACTACATAGGTAACTCGACTATTGTTCCTGGCGATTAAGTTTTATTTCCTACTTCCGTTTACTTTACCTCAATTGAAAACACCCGGAATTTCTATGGAAGTTTGCTTCTGTATTACATATACTTGTATTACGTTAATGACCGGTGTTATATTGCAAAAAACCGAATTGGTAAATTCATTGACCTGGTCATAAAAGTAGAATTCTAACAGAACAGCCGTTTTGCTGTTATGCTTTTTTCGTTTTGCTGATTTTTCGTTTTGGTTGGTGAGATGGAAATTTAAAATTATGGCTTTATTTTGGGAAGAAAACAAAATAAATGTTTTTATGTACTGTATTTCTCTCGGAGAACACTGACGATGCTTTGGTTAACTGAATTTTTTATTTTGCGTTTCGGTTTTGAAAAATTGTAACCAGAGGAAGCCTTTGACGCAATATTTCCCGTGAAAAGATGATAATATTTCCAAAATATAGAGACCTTAAATTTTATATTTAAAACTCGAATTCGTTGCTGAACGAGGATTTTTTGGGGATTCAAGAGTTGAAAAATCTATCTGGTTATTGAACATCTTTCACTTTTAACTCATACGGCTGTGAAGGTACAAGAAGAAGTTAATCACTTATTTGTATTTACAGACTTATCACCATGAATTGTTTTAATTTGCATTTAGTATTCATTACTACACATGTACATATATACATAGGTTACATACGCATGCACACAAGAAAGCAATTGGGCTCGAAAGCTGTCGCGTTTAGGCGAAATCTCCGACTGTCGCTCATCTGCTTCTCAGTGAATGGACAGCCGCCCGGGCGGCTCTACGACATTGGCCAAGCAATTGCCTTGAAATACGGCAAAGTGAGGGCGAGAAATCGTGCGTGGCGATGTCAAGCTTCATGTGCAGCAATTACCACCAGGTGCTTAGATAATTTTTGCCTCTGAAGGACTCAGGTAGCAAACCGACTCGGAGTAAAGAAGGTTTCATGAATTATGTAAGTGCAAGTTTGGAGGGAAAAAATGTAGAAGGATTATAGAATTTCTATTCAGGAAATGAGTCAATTGGAATCTGCATGCCGGCTCAGCAATTATGCATCATTTTTCTTGTGCAGAATAATGAACTTGTACCTCAAATCAGATTTGTTCTGCAAGGTTCTGTATGTATTTATGTATGTAACGAATAGGAGAAATTGCTCTGCCCGTACACATATGTAGCGCAACGGCTCCCTATGAATTGCAATTTCTGCTAGGACGGCGAAAGGATCTCTGAACTTTGCTTATCAGACACTGAAATTTATAAAAATCTGAGGTTATTAAGCCGATACTGGCGAGCAGCGGTCCTGCAGAGCCTGAGCTAATGGATGACCAAGCTCCTGACCGGTCCCTAGGAGGCAAAGGCAGGGAAGATATTGGCTTGAATCTGCGATTTAGGTGCGACGAGGCTGAGCTCTCAGGGCACTGACTCGGGGCTGACGAATGAAATTTCATAAATGAATTTGAAAAATATTTAAAAATGAGGCGTCTGTCGGTCGGTAAAGTTAGCAACAATTGTGACGCTGTTTGAACTGAAAAATTAATCTAGCGAAGCACTTGTCGTTCAGGCGACGCTAAGTCTTGCTTCCCAACATCGAGAATTTTTTAAAAACGAGACAGTAACAGTGACTGATTCATTGAGCACTTTTTTTACGCACCAAAGCGGTTTTGCTACACAACCGTGATTAGTAGAGAAAATTTTCAGAAGTTCCTCAAGATGTCGAGTCAAATGACATTTTTTCGCAAAACGTTCTCTTGCGCAGAAATTTCCATGGTATTATGATAAACCTTTCCAGCGTGTAACTCATCCTCGGTAGCGTACGTGCAATGCTGCACATACATAATCGAATTTCAGTTCCTCATTTTCACTCTCAGACGGATTTTTTCTTACCAACGAAGATGCACACTTTGAAATTACATTAATTACCTGGCCGACTAAAGCGACCTGACTGGACGTTGCTGTGAGAGAGCTCAGGCTGCTGTGCCGGTGTACTTCATTAACATTTAATTAAGTCTCCCTCTGCAGCGTCTTAGGCAAAAATTGACATAGCGACATCGTGCGACACAAGAGCAGTACAAGCTTCGTCGGTTTCGATGCTTGGTGAGAAACTCTTGGACTGCGAATTTGAAATATTTTTTTTCAGCTGTTCTCGTGAAAGTCTGGAGCTATATCTAATCTGTTGATATGTTATTTAAACTACAAATTGTAAAAGTTACGTGTGCAATTTCTATGCGTACTATTTTTTCCCTACCCTTAATTCAACTTGGAAGGATTTATGGCTTTAAAACACACGTATTCAGCTACGTTTTCTAGATTAAATCTCCTGTAAAACATGAGCCCCTGAAAACATACATGCCGTTAATGAAGTTGTATTTACAGTAAAATATTATTCATTCCTTCAAAGAAGATTAGCTCAACTCAATGAAACGTTGGCTGGGTGAGGCTTAGCCTCGAGGGAAAGAAATGAATTTCATTCAATGAAAGCAACAATTGTTACTGGCAAGTTTTGATATAAATGAACAATAACATCTATCAGAAAACTGATGAACATGGCACGCAAGCTTTCAGTATGTGCTTTTGTAGCGATAGCTTTCAAAATTATAAAGAGTGAGCTAGATTTTATTTATCGTGAGTTATAAATCTAGTTTGTACGTAGACACTTTGATGCACGCAACATGGCTTGTCTGTCTGCATCTGTCAGTGAAACTCACGAGTATTGCGACTGAATGCCTTACTCTGGCAGGCAGGAGCGGTAGGTGTACGAGTCTGCTGTCACCATACGTACGAGGGTCGCAAAAAAGTATTACCTCAACTCAACCTTTTATTAAGTGTTTACTGATCATGATCGACTTTATATCCAGTGATGGCAACGAATAATATTAACTCATTTATTCGTTGTTTACTTCTACAATGGTCATTTTTATTATACACAACGAATAGTTAGTGATCAGTGTATGTGTAACGAGACTTTTGCAACGCCGTGTACACGTGGGGCGTTGTGTCTGTGTCCAGCTCCAGGTCACGTGTTCAGCTACAGCTATTTCGAGTACGTAACCTAGGGTGATGAAAGTCGATATTTAGTTTAACTTCTCTGTTTAAGTTTTCAGTATAACTTTTCAGCTTAGCGTTTCAGTTTAACTTTTGATTCAGTTTAACTTTTTCAAAGTCCCTTCGATAGAAGTAAAAAATAATAGATGAAAATACTCGGGTGGCTAAAATTACAGACGATTATTGGTGCTCTGACGGAAAACTACAATTGTTTTGTTTATTCATTTATGCATTTTCTGACAACGAACTAGGTCTGTTGTTTTTAGTTTATACATTTTCATTCCTATATGATCAGGCGAAAAAAAGCCACTGCTGGCTGAAGAGGTATCTGCGCGTGTCGTATTGGAGAATATCGCACATCAGAATTTTTAGAGATTTCACGGACGTTTGTGTCGTATTTAATGAAATATTTTTTCGACCTAATTTGAATTTACAGAATATTTTTGAAGCTTTGATTCGCTATGCAGGCATTTTTGCTTGCAAAACTAATTCAAATCTTAGAATAGCGCAAACATGATTAAAATCTTATTCGGCATTACCTCTAATTTGAAATTGCTCTGGCTTGATGTTTTGAAATCAGTGTTGAAACTCCAGCAGATTTGCCTATGAATGATTACATTGAAATATTAAATATTTGAAGCTTCGATTGTGACTAAGATTAATTGCTCGAGCCTAGTCACGAGGACGTGTAGGGCCACCAAGTTTTGTCGTTGTGCACTGCGGCTCTTCAGAGCAGTATTCATTTCTGGTCAATTCTACCGCACGGATTCGCACGTGTCTGTGCTGCACAAATGTTCGGACTGTTGCGATAAGAGAGTTCTCGAACATCAGACTTTAGAGGTGCAACGATTTTTTCCTCCATAAAGCATTGAATAAATGAGTAAATATTTATTCAAATGCTTTTTATTCAACCAGTCTCTAGGGAGCCCCCGGTAGTGACATTTCTGCCAATATTAAGAAACAAAAGAGGACTCGACAAGCGGCTACACGGAAATTTGCTTCTGCAGTGTTTGACTATATATGTGGGCTCCCAGCTGCATCTAGTCCGATTTTATTTTCATTGAGCTCAATGTCTGAAATATTTACGAGTGTTGCTGAGAATTAGAATGATATTTAGAGGTTTTAACCTTATTCGGCCTTCAGTGGGGTGACTCGATCACACGATTTGAATGGCACGACTCAAGACTAAAGACTTACTGCGTCGTACAATTTACGACTAAAGACTAAGGTGAGGTGACTTACGATTACAGACTAAAATAACACGAGTTACGACTAAAGACTATGGTGACGTGACTTACGACTAAAGACTTAAGTGAAGCGATTTCCGAAAACGGGTTTTAGATACTAGACATTCGTTAAGCGACTGATGTTATGTGATTTCCCTGAAAAGACACGTGCAACAACTTTTGCAGAGTGATTTGCATGGCTGAACTGAAATTTTTATCATTCGCTTTTCCACAAGGCAGTTGGACAATTTTGTTTGCCTTCCAAGTCCAGTTCCCGAACTTGCGTGCCTCCGTTAAGGCAATAGCATTTCAGCAATTTTTACTTAGTTCAACCCCGTTCCTAAAAAAAGGACAGTAAATAACAATCGTAACACTTTAACTATAAGGCAGGAGGAAGAAGTGGTTCCAAACACACTTTCTGTCGTAGATAGTCAAAACAATTACAACGTTCTTTAACTCTCGAACTTGCAGCACGTTGATTATACGCTCAGATTTCTGATCACTTGGCCTCCCAAACACCGATTGCGAGAAATTAAACATATCGCCTTCTACATGTACTGCAATTTTTCTAAAAAGTATCTTAGAGTTGCAACGGCATAAGTGTACACAATTTTGATACAACTGCTGCTGCATTTTTAGGACATTTTTCGTGAGCTAGCGGCTGCTTATTGCGTTGTCATGGACAAGATTTTACATTTGTAATGCCACATTTCTTTTTTTCTCACAAAGCTTGTATTACTTTTCCTTTTCTTTAATACATTTTTAAAATCGGATATTGCATTTGTTTTGTTATTGTGGGGCATGGAAAACCAACATAAAAAAGTGATTCGGGTGAACACGTTAATAATCATGATTGCATAGATTATTTACTCCTGCCTTCTAAAGTAATTAGGCCAAATGAGCTCTTTCAACAAAGTTCAACCTAGTTTTTACTGGTCACGGTAGGGTTACCGCAAGCTTCTTAGGTACACCAGCAATATCTGCATGCAGGTGCAAGGATTCCACAGGTATCTCCCCCTCATATTTATTCATGAGGGTGTTGTGCCTAGAAAAAGTTTCAGTTTTTGACTGCACCGAAACGGGAAAAATAATAAATTCCGATTCCATCAGTGAACTGAATTACTCACGTGTGTTACTTAAATATTTTCAACTGAAAAGCTTGATGAGCAAGTAAACAAAGAGTGGAATAGAATATAATGCAATGGAGCAAAATAGAGTAAAATATTGCGCGGGGATGAGCCGAGTGGTCCTCTCTTGGGTGTGCGCCTGATGGGGTCCCGTGCTGTGACACACCAATCACGCACAGGCACTCGAGTGGACGGGACATGGGCGGGCAGGACAAGACAAAGAACGGTTATTACTGGTCTGCTGTGACCACCACCACACCTGCAACTCACTGCACTACTGCAGAGGTGAAAGAAGAGGAGATATACAAGGTAGGTCTAAAGAAAGTAATACTTTTTGTTCTGAGGTATGCCTAAATCGGTTGTTTTTCTAAAGACCTGCGCGTGCGTCCCAGCTACAATAGGTATCCAGTGTATGAAGACGTTTTGTTGCAATGCATATTATCGTAAGCTTTTTACGCCAATAATAATTATTCGACATCCCAGCACGAAGTGTCACTTACTTTTGACTATTCCTACTGTAGCTATTGTTGTATATTCCTTGAAAAGCCGGCATGTCAGCTCTTACTTTGCGAGGAAATTTCAAGGAGAAAAAAATATTTCTGATGTGTGTTCGGCAAATACCATGCAATAGTGGGAGTAAATTCCTAGGTATTTGAGTAGTCAGAATAGAAAAGCGTCTGAGAATAAAACAAAAGTAACGACAGTTTTTCCAATAACTCAACTGCTGAACGATGTTGTTTTTCAGCTCGATTCACTTCAAGGACACGGGATCCTTTTCGAACATACCAAGTTCTTCTTTGAGTTTCGGGCTTACGAAGCTTCTGTTCGTTAGCAAGTTCTTAGTCTTGCTTCTCCAGCCAGAGATACTCATACAATTAGCCACCTGAGGGTCAGCAACCTAGGATAAAGCATACCGCGAGTTCGGCGTTTGAATTGGGTGAACTCAGCTTCAAATTTCCTTGATATTTTGACTTAGGTTGTGGCCTAAGTACACTGCATTGCAGAACTGGGCCAGTGCTTTTAAGGTTTTTCCATCCCACGTCTTGCATTTACAGTAGCGTTACGGCGCTTCTCCAGCTCCCAGTCCCTGAAACTGGTACAAAATGTAACAAAAATCAACTATTGTTTGTAGATCTACGATAACAAGGTTATAATACCTTTTCACATTGGAAAAATTTAATATGAAATAATGAAAGTAACATTCTTATGTATTGTTTTAGGGTACTTTTTATATATTATTAACAAAATTCTCAGTTAGTTAAACATGAATTTATAAATACAGTCATAAAAATTATCCATATTTTTGTAGGATCGAGATTCGTAGACCAATACGTAGGCTTAATTCGAGAAGCTGTTAGAGTTCTCATTTTGTTATCAAATTTCCCATTATGCATTTTTTCAAAGTCTTATCATTAAAAGTACTTCACTCGCAAAGAACTAATCTCTACTTTACATATAGTCGTTAAATAATTTCCCAAAGCTCGAAACAGCATCGAGTCTGCGTGTAAATTTAGCACCAAGTGGTAGTTACATTTGATCCTACCGAGAAATAATCCCGAATGAAATCTTTTTGCCAATTTTTTATTACAGGATTAGTCACTCTGAATCTCTGAATAAAAAATGGCAGCTTAGAGCCACAGTTCTGTGGCGAGGCATAAAAGTGAACGTATTTTAAAACGTCTCAATGCTTTTTGCAGTTTCAGTACGCCCCACCGTACGCACCACCGTACGCACCACCGTACGCACCACCATACGCACCACCATACGCACCACCATACGCACCACCGTACACACCACCGTACGCACCACCGTACACACCACCGTACACACCACCGTAC
>VOMN01038835.1:11995-27876 GCA_014899125.1 Orchestia grillus
CACCACCGTACTCACCACCGTACTCACCACCGTACTCACCACCATACGCACCACCGTACGCACCCCCGTACTCACTACCGTACTGCCCGGCCGAGCAGCTGAGTGCCCGCCTGCACGTACATAAAGTTGATTCCTAACGTCCTTGAGTCACTAGGGAGGAATTTCTCATAGCTACTTCAATATACTAAAATAACATTTTCAATAATAGTTTAAGGAAAATAAATTTTATTATGCATTAATTCGGCATAATTAAGAACGCTTGAATGGAAACAGATGCATACGAGATTGGAAGAATCCAACTAGAAAGTTCGAAAATCAATAAATCAAGTACTACTCTGAAATGCAAGGAATATTTTGGGTTTCGTTAGTTCTCTTAGTAGATGATTATTGCTCTGACGATCTTGAAACTATTCTTTATTTAATCTGGATAAATAGTACAAAGCTAAAATAAATCTAGAATTAACAGAATTTTATTTTCCCGATTCTCAGCTAACGGCACTCATTCCTGTCGTATTTTGATCAACAAATTTATTCATGTTCGTCGCATTTCTTCATGCATGTCAAAATCTCTTATTGTAAGGCTTCTATTCTGTATGGAGATCCCTTCTACCTGCCCGGACCGTGTGCAAATGTTCTAATCTGAATACCGCTCGCTTGTGCATGAATTCCGCCGTGGCCTGTGACGCATGATCCGGCTCCAAATACTGATGCATGGGGCCTTCGACAACGGACCTTTTGTGAATCTCGTTGCTACCTGCTCTCAGTGCTCGCACAGATGGTATTTTTCAGATATTATTTTGCTGACTATTAATTACAGTCATCACTTAGGCTGGATCTTACTCTTATCTATGCTGAGTTTCCCGTTTGAGTCTTACTCTTATCTATGCTGAGTTTCCTGTTTGGATCTCACTCTTATCTATGCTGAGTTTCCTGTTTGGATCTTACTCTTATCTATGCTGAGTTTCCTGTTTGGATCTCACTCTTATCTATGCTGAGTTTCCTGTTTGGATCTTACTCTTATCTATGCTGAGTTTCCTGTTTGGATCTCACTCTTATCTATGCTGAGTTTCCTGTTTGGATCTTACTCTCATCAATGCTGGGTTTCCAGTTTGGATCTTACTCTCATCAATGCTGGGTTTCCAGTTTGGATCTTACTCTTATCTATGCTGGGTTTCCTGTTTGGGTCTTACTCTTATCTATGCTGGGTTTCCAGTTTGGATCTTACTCTCATCAGTGCTGGGTTTCCAGCCCCCGTCACGTCCTCATTGCATGTTTTTAGGTCCAGAGAAGTCCGTCAGTAGGCCGTGTGCGGGGCCTCAAACGCCGATTATCCCTTACGTACTCGTAAGACTTGACTGGAATCAGGCAGGCTTTGACCATTGCTCTTGATGTCCAGCTTAAGGATGTGCATTGTGATGACTTCCAGACTAAATTTCAAGAAAAATTGAGGACAGTTGAATTTTTTTCTGTTTTTCCGCCATATTAGAAAGAAATCCAGCTCAACTGATAACGTCGAAAGCTTGTTTATATTTTGCCTTTAATAAACTTGCCATTTTGGTTTCGTAGTTGTTTTTCGCCTACATTTTGTAAATTTCTCTTTTAAATCCCATTTCTTCCGTCTGGAAATTTTTACCACTGGTTTCAGTATGGGTGATAATTGCTAACCAAACTTGTTCAGATCTAGAGCTAATAATTTAGCGTTAACACATTGTTCTAGGCTTCTCTCTCTCGATCTGGAGGACGATTTTTGGATAGACACATCCAAGACAAGGGAAGCAAAACGATGCTTTTTTTGGGTTTTCATTTTTTTTGAGCAGTAAGCTTCTGTGTTCCCAGAATGTATGATCAGGTATTTGACGTCATTAAAATACTCACGTCCTAATAATTTGGTTCGATTTTACAGCGCTTCAAATCAAACGTGTGTATTTCTGGTTGCTCATGAGCTTGCCTAATGCAACGATGGCATCGAAGATGCAAAGATCAAATCGCAGAAAAGTCTGAAAATTTCCAAACTTGTTATTACTAGCTTTTGTCAGAAGTCGTAAGATGAGACTTCTCATAGTGTTCAGTGTTTAAAGAATTCATCGGTCTGGTAAGTATTAGAATATCTATCAAGCGTTACTGAAACTCGTTTGAACTAATTAGGAAAAACAGTCTTATTTGAACGTTTCAGTTCGTTAAAGTTGTCAATAACATTATTTTATTACCTACATAATTTATATCAGAGTTTGTAGGAGAGTTGTTGTAGCTAAAGCTAAAACTTTTCGTTTAGACTTTAGGATTTTCATGAATAGGTATGAATTGCTTGCAAAATTTATACGAAATTTAAATGTGCAATCGCTAAATAAGAATTTCTGCACTTTTCTCGGGTTGAGAAGGGTTGCATTCGGTAGAGTGTTTTTATTTCGAGCACTTGCACGTGATGCACAGACGCTCCTTCTCGAGCGCTGCACAGCCACTCGTGTTAACGCGCTGTGGTCCCACTCTGGCTGCAGTGTTGCACAGCCACTCGCTTGAAGCTGCAAATCTTAAAGAGACCAGAGTTGTCTCCCCTCACGTCTGGACTAACGACCTCAGAGCTGCAAAGGGATCCTGGGACACGCCTAAAAGATGGCAGCGGCTCTTTGTGATCGAGAGACAAATTCAGAGTGTCTTTTGAAACAGCCGAAAAATGGGGTAGATGGTTGCAGCCTGCAAATTCAAGAGTCTTCCAGGAATGTTTTTGAGTCATCGTTCAAATTACCTTGACAAAGTCAAGCTTGGTTTTACAAACAGAATAGATGTGAAAAATCACGGCAGTTTTTCGGGCCCAAAATGCATCGCCAGCGTTTGCGAGGGCGTCTCTCGAGACTGGGAAAGACGGCCACTGGAGGAGCCGGGCTTGAGCGAGAGGCCGGGCAGGGAGCGGGCTGTGGGCCTGGTGGACTGAGGTGGACCTACTGCGCCAATTGTGAGGAGCCTCACTGAAAGCTACTCTAGACTCGGAATTTTAAGAAGAGGCATGGGTTAAACCTGTAGTTTTCTCGCGTTGGAATGATGTCGAGCAATAATTCATGTGTTATTTTGGGTGTGTGTATTGGATTCATACATCACTAGGTATTAAAATATGCAAACAGGTTGGTTGTTCATCAAATCATCTCTTAATTTGAAAAAGGACATCCCCTACGACATGATGTAAAATAAAGTCCAGGAAGGTACGATACAGGTGTGCTATACCTTGGAATTGGTTTGAGCATCACGTTCCGGCCTATACTAATGTGCCACCTATTTTAGGCATAACGTCATTTATCTTCATTGTCAAAAAAAAAACTTTCCTGGTCCCTGGGAGAAAATCGAGGACGTCCTGACTAAGAGGCAAGTGCACTACCACTTGTGCCACGGAACCCAGTCTATTCCAGTCAATGACCAAATCAGTGCGACTGTGACCAGCATTCTGTCAATCAAGTCTCACTTACCTCATAAATGACATGACTCAAAATACTGTCTGCTCGTACGCTGACAGCAATGAGCACTGCGATTCATAATGGCTCCATTGACGAAGGCACCATGCATCAGTATTTGTTGCGGGATCATGTCACGGAGGTGAGTGGTGACGTCATGTTCAAGCGAGTGACATTTAGATTTGAGCATTTGCAATGGTCCGGGCCGGTAGAAGGAACCACCTTACACAGTGCACGAGTAGCTCCAAAGTTTTCAAAGATTTTATTGTCTTATCAACCTTTAACAGACCGTTAGCAATGTTGCCTACACTCTATGGCGCCTTTAACTCGTTTGACGAAGACTGGTCAGGTGGTCAGAGCTGCATTCACAGGATCTGGGTAGTCAATAGCGACTGTGTCGCTGCGACAACCACGGCGAGAATTCACCAGAAAATCCGTTAAGGGATTGTTAATAATAAAGGTGAGCTGCAAGTCAGTTAAAAATTTTGTGCAATGTAAGACCTGCGCGAATTTACGGTGAAGGACAAAAATTTGTGGATTGCTATCGGTGGTCTGGAAAATATTTTCGTGAATTGGAGTTGTCATGAAGTAAGGACTTCTGAAGGCGGTGCTTTGCTGTACTGTGCAAGAAAATATATTTGAGACGTTGAGAGATTTATAGAGAAATCTGAAAAGTATATTTGCATCATGATCACGGTGCACAGTTGTATAAGAAAGATTTCTGTGTTTGTGTGGGTACACATTTCCACCTATATGTAAGTTCAGAAACACATATCATGTCTGATTGTCTTTGAATACACGAGGCAACAATCGTGGCAATTTTACTACTTTTGTAAAATTTTAAGTTAATTTTACCAATTGAACAATTAGTAAAACTGAATAAAACGCCGATAAATTATACACAACATCGTGAAACATCACAACATTATTTTGTAATTCCAATCAAAGTAATTGAGAGAGGGAATAAGTGAACGAAACTTTATTGTACTCATTGGAAACGTTGCGCAAGTGATTCCTTGTCGTGTTTTTTTTCCATTCGTCCCTAATTTGACCTCCGTGTGCAGCTGAGATTCACTCGCAATAACTCGGCTCCTCATTATAATTGTGCGAAGTAACGCGAAAATGCTCAGAGAGGTCAGTGTAGCTGGCGAAGACCGTGAACTATGGATCTTGTTCCATGAAGTCAATGTCCTTAAAAATGCAACGTCAGTAGAAGTGAACGCGTATCAATTTAGTTGCAAAAAGTATTTGCATTGGCGTCGGTTGGAATGAGTGTAAACAGATGTTCTGCCATACATGTATACACTTACACAACACTGAATACGGCTTCGCTTTGTTCGAATTTACTTATTGTGAGTTGATTTGGTCAGATCTTTTGAACTTAGAATTTTAGAATTATCAGTATGCACTTAATGAGATTCTATGCATTTTCTAGCTGAAGTAAATATAGCTACAGGTTGCTGAATCGCAATCGATGAAGGACGTTTTCATTTATAGTTTTGTTTGAGTTATGAATTTTAACAGTAACTTTCTAGCCTTTCATTTCACTTTAATAAAGGACTATGTCGTATGAAATGTTTGAGTAATAGGTCGGAGAACGTGTTGTATTCTGTGAATCTACAGGGAGAACCTTAGCCTAAATCCTCCATTAAATTCTTTAGAACGCCTCACCCATCTATCGACTTTATTTTTGTTTATGTTATGAATTAATTTCATCATGAAAAATTTATTTTCTGATTGCAACTCAGAAAAGGTGCGGGCCAAGCCTGCACGTCTCTTTCCGCTCATTACTGGGGTCCAGATAAAAGAAAATGATCATTTTTTCCGGACGCAAGTCGGAACACCATCCTGAGGAATCCTGGCTCCGGCAAACACCTCTATAGGCCAAAAATCTTGACAGCTCCCTGCACAATAGCCCAGGAAATGAAACCGAACATTCGTAAACATCGCCGCGAATGAGGCTTATTCGACGTGCTCCTGAGATATGGCAGACGTTAACTGCTGCCACTGCGATTGGCTTCCTGCTAATATCGCCCCAGCCGTTGGACGGCCACGACCAGCGGCCAGGCGGTGCGACCGAGCTACGACTTCGTTCGTCGAGACCGAGTAGCACCAAGAGATGTGTTTGACTTGCGAAAATTAGTTTCGAAGTAATTGTTGGTCGCTAGGAGTTGAGCACGAAACTCGAATCTCGATTAAAAAGTTTTTCTTCGACAAACGTCTCTAGAAAGATCTCGAAATAGTTCGCTAGTTATTAAGAGGGTAGAAAATATTGTGCGGTTTTTGGAACAGCTCTGTTAAGTTTCTGAGGAACAAGTTTTGGCGTGGAACTCATTTTGGTCTTGCTTTGAGTTCTATATTTGCTGAGTATTTCGATGTAGGTGCGCTAGCGAGCACAATTTGTTCTGATTTAGATCAGTCCTAATGAAAGAACTAAGGCGATTGCAGGTGCCGACTCAAAGCAATCGCAGTGATTTGTAATCGCTAACTATTGGTGTGGTGATGAGTTTGGGACCCGCGAACGGAACGAAAAGCACGTCGTAATTTCCTAAAACACGCATGAAATAATTCCAAAATTTCAAGCGGTGTTCTTCGTTGTAAAGGCACTGTAAACTAATTTAGAAGGTTTGCAAGAAAAAGCTTCGCGCAGCAGTGAACAAACTTACTTCTTCCTAAAAATAGAAAGAGAAATTCTTTATGGCAGATCCGACGTCAAGAAATGAAGTTTACTCGTAAAAATAAAGATTTCCCGAATTCCCATCAATGATAACCGTAGGAATTCGTCTCCAACTTTTTACACAAGACGCATAAAATTCTCGTCAGTCAAAAAACTTTTTCAATTGTCCGAAAAAAATGGCGTCGTTCCAAATAAGACGTTAGCGTTATGATTCCTTTCGGGCCCAGTTTTGGCTTTAACGAGCGAGCTGGAGCGAGAGCGCTCGCTCTGCCCCTTTCAGTTACGGTCGAGTTTGGAGACTAACGGTCGGACATGCACTTAACTTGCAGATATTAATGTAAACGGAGACGCAGCCTCCTTACGACGAGAGCTACCAACCTCCCTGCAGTTCGCTGCCAAAGAAAACGCTCGGCTTGGCAGCTCTGACGGATTTTCCTGCCGCCGTCCTGGGTAAATTTCTGAGGCCACGCTGCTGCTTCGCCTGCGATAATTTTCCAACGACGGGATTTTTTCTGCATTGTTTCACGAAGACTCACGCTTCATTGAGACCGCCTTTGTGTCATCACACGCGGCCGTGTCGCATGTGACGTAAAATAGATGTGCAGTAAAGCCGGTAAATTTTAAACTGAACAGCGACGATGACAAAATAGCACGAAATGCACAAATGGCATCACTTCCTCTCGTCTTTTGCATTCCCAATTTGTGTTTTTATTCAAAAACTACTTAGGCACGAAGGTGCAGGTCTGCCGGATGAAATTCGCCGGGACGACGAGCGAATTTGGCCTAGCTCTTGCTAGATCGCGCCGCTTTCTCCCTGTGGATGACGTAACCGCCAGTATTTTGTCAAATTTAGCGTATTCCCCGCGGGCGACGGAAATGTTAGCACGGAACTTCAAGGCAACCTCTGAATATTGAAATGAACCTACCCTATTTCACGGGCCAAGTCCTGTTTTATTTTTGGGGGCGTAGCAACCATTTGGGAAATTCACTGATTTGTGCTAAAATATGTCGAGTCTGCTCGCTGTATTATAATAAACTAGTGTGTACGCCCTTTAAAAATAACGAGTTTTAATGAACATAATAATTGAAATAACTAATTTTGGTGAAACGTACTCGTACGAAATATTGTTTTTCGTACGTGACAAATACTAAAATTTTGAGGAAAGCGCTGCTCTAGCTCTTCTTATGGGTTCCCTATCAAGTCTTCTTTTTTTTCCTAAGGAGTTTCCATTTTAGCTTAGTCGAAAATTTGCACAAATTAATGTTTAACTAACTTTCGTGAATATTTTTGTTAAGAATTTTTTAGAAACCTATACTAATATACAGTATCCAATTTACAAATTCATAAATTTTTCAAGTTTGTGCTATTATCCTCGTTCGTCCGGGAATAACTTGTATCCGTGCTACAACTGACTGAATGTGAAAAGCAGTGGTTGTTTCAGTATTGTTTTTTATGTAAGAACTGAAAAGTTAATTTCGCTCTTTTATTTCTTTAGAAGGGACACCAAACACATATTTAAATACTTGAATAATACACAACGGGTATAATTATGTTAGGTAATAAAATTTATATGATAGTAAATACGAGAGAAATAACTTTTCGGTACCTTCTTTGAAATTTAATGCGAATAGAATTGATCGACTGTACGTTTCGCTTGACTATGTATTACCGCTGAATAGCAGCTTGTGAGGTAAATTAGGTAAGAAGTTTACCACATTTGGAATGTCGTTCACAAGGTACCTTTGTAAACGCCACCTGTTAAACTAACGGAACTTACCATTCCTTATCCCTCAAATGAATGGTATTTTCCGATGGAGCATGTGATGGGTCACAAGCACTCTTATTCGTTTCCTCCGAGGTCAGCCTTTCTTGACCAAACTATGCTAACCAAAATATTTTCATAACGGATGCTATCCGATAAAACATTAAAAATTAAACATTTCTATCAGATTGCATTCATGTACGAAATGATGCTCATTTCTTTAAATATCGAACTTTCATGTCACAGTTTTTTTGAGAATACCTGGAGAACACCGTCTGAGGGGTATTTATTCAGGCACCTGTTGAGTTATTATGCGTGAATCATCTAGGAGATACTAAGTACCAATATACGATATTCAGTATCATATCTACGACACAACCGCATATCAGTACGCTATATCAGATCAGCGTCAAATTTGTCCAATAAAATTCCTTCAGTCACACTTTATTCCACACATAATATAAAATTACTCTTTCAGTGATAAAAGGTGGCGCAAAAGTCATTTCATTATTTTGAACATTTACTACACGACAACTAATACAGGTATAAAAATAAGTTACATATGAAGTGAAAGAAAATACATTGAAGTTTTATTATTTAAATATGATTTCTTTTAAATGGCTTCTATTATTATTTAAACACAAGCGTATTCTACACACAGTATTTTCCATAACTTTTTCCACTTCTCTAAAAAGATTTTATTGATTTTTTCGATGATGTTGTTTTTTATCTCATGGACAGTATTAGGCATAGTGATGTAAAGTTTTCCTTCAAGCTTTACCCATAGAAACGTGGCCTAGTCGACGTTTTTAAATCTGCTGCAACGCTCAATGAAACAACAAGTTAGCTTGCACATGCATTTCAAGCCAATCTCGGTCTGCCAGTTCGTTCTTTGTCTGCTGTTGAGTCAAAATCTCTAAATCTCTAAGTCATTGCAATAATGAAACGTTTGGAAGGCTTTTATTGATTAAATGTTGTTAGAAGTCCCTCTGTACTGCAACTAACGATCCAGTGTGAGAAAAATAACTTCCCACTATCTTCGCTCGATGGTCCTTGATATATTTTGGCTTTTTGTGATATAAAAATTGTGTAAATTTTGATTTCCAAATATGCTTTAAATCCATATCATTGATAAATAAAAAACTTCAATTTTTTATTTCATTTCTCATGCAACGCCTTGTTATAACTTGATAACTTGTCGTGTAATAAATGTTCAGAGAAGTAAAGTGACTTTTACTCCACCCTGTATTATACAATGAAATAATGATATCAACTGACCAAACGAGCTGCCAAAGAAGCATCCAACGGACCTGCGTATTTTTTATGCAGTGGTATGTTTTGCTTCTGCTATGCCTTAAGTAACTCGGAATATCTTACGCTGAGAAAGAAGGGACCATATACTACGGAATTTGAAAGACGGTGAATCTATGCACAAGGTATGTTCCCAAATAGGTAACGAATGGAAATTGATGTGTGTATGCAGGTTCATAAGTCTAACACGCAGGTCCAGAAAGGATTTGCGTTCTTTTTTTTTTGAAGCCTCCCACCTGCAACCAAATCGTTGAAAACGCAATTTTATTGCTTTAAAAAATTCTGCACTGTGTTGTTAACAAATGATTTTATACTATACTGTAAGAAGCGTTATTAATAATCACTGCTCAGATTATTTTGTTTTTGAGATCATTGCCATCAGCACAGTTTTAAAAATCTCTTTGGTGCTCTAATCTTTCTCATTTATGTCGGCTCTCAGGAGCTTTCGGTGAAAGAAGGTTTCCACTAAACTAAAATTCAGCCTTTTCCCTTACAGACCAAACTTTAGGCAACGTTAACTAAACTTTCTTATCAAACGTCGAAACTTCCCAAACATTATTCACTGAGCATCTCAAATCGATTTACGCCATGGATGGACGTAGACTACATAATATTGAGGACATTAGTGGCTTCCAAGAAAAATTTCCACGAAACTTTTGGTTAGTTTTTTTTGGAGTGAAAATGGTCGACTGTATCTCGAGTAACTTGATCGTAGTTATGACCCATAACGTTCCTTTATGACGGCACTGATTGTACAAGTATTGGACTGTCATTGAAATATTCGCTGTCACCAGGAGAGTTAGTTCCGCTGTCCCCAACCATCGTAATCCTTCTAATAAAAAACATTTTAATTAGAATTTTCCTTATTGTTGGGTTCTACAAATAGTGGAAACACTTGTAGCCCATACGTAATCACCAAACGTTCAAGTGTATCACATATGTGTCAGAGGCATAGTAATTATAGCGATTAAACATAGCTAAGTACCAGTTTTTTTGAGCTGAAAGTAGCAAAATACAACTTTACTCTCATGTGCGTCATGTACCAGCGGTGTTGCTTAAGGATACCCGGCGTATCTCTTTCCGAAAATGTTTAATTTTTCCTCCCTCGGTAATGAACAAAGCACACAAGAAGATAATGTGTAGAACCTACGTTGTTAAGACTGAAATAGTTGCCTAAGCTTGCGTTAGACCGTCGTTCTCCCTCCATCAGGTGTGAGAGACCATAGGGTAAGTCTCTTGGGAAGGATGACGTTTAGAAGATATTACACTGTTGAATTTGAACAGCGATTGCATTTCCCTTCGAGGTGAAACTAGTAGGAGTTTATTTTGAAAAAAATGAGTGTGATTTTAAATGGTGATTTGATTACCCGGTTGCAGTACTCATATTTGTGAATAGTGTCCATATTATATATGTTCTGGGGCTCATTCTTATTATACTTATTCAAATTTCAGAATTGCTCTTATGGATGCTGATCAAAAATCTCAGACCGTATTGACTTAGTCTGGTTGACGCTTTTCTATTATAGCACGTTATTGTAATGGGAATGCGCTATTTAAGGAAAAATTCTTGCTGCCCCTCTCTTAACGCCTAATTTCCTTCCATAATTGCGTCTCGTACATTCAAATTCAAGGGTTGCATAGCTTCAATAAACGCCTGGAAGATTATGCCTTAATATTAATTTGATTGAGCGGATGTAACGGAAGTAATATCGCTATCACGGAAGAACGGTTTTGTGCCCTTATTTCTGTAGCAAGAATTTTGTGATAGCAAGCATAAAGGCTTATGTGATGAATATTTCGTAACAGCAAATACAGCAAAGTTTCAATAATGAATACAGAGAACACATTTTCAATTGCTTGTTTGTTTTAGAAACGAATTGGTCCTTGCTAGTATACTGAACACGTAAGAACTAAAGTAGTTCCTGAATTCACTTTTGTCGGAGATTGTCTGATTTCTTCAGAGCTTATAATGCCTAACACCAACTGCTGCTGTGCAGTGAAAGTGTATGCAAATCTCATCAGCTGAAGAACGAGAACATAGATTTGATCAAGTTTTGCCCTTCGTTCCGTAACCTCACTCCTGGTGATAAAACAACAAATCCAACTAAAATAAAACAAAAGCTCACACAAATTTCAGTTCATCCTCCTTCTTCCCTATGAAAGTGTAAAAATTTCAGCAGAAAGCCAAATAGGACCACCATCCAGGAGCAAAATAATCGTTGTCGACGGCACATAAGAGCAAATTTCGGTACAAACAGCCCCCTGAAACGAGGTAAAGGCTCGTAACACAGAGAAGGCAGATTTCGGCCCCGAGTTCAACACAATTTGTTAAGCAGTCAACAAAACCGAAGAACGTCGCTCTGAATGCCGGAACTCACACTAATATTGAGACGAGCTCGATGGCTGATGAAGGTTAGAAACATATCGAAGATGAATTGTGGAATTTTAGCTAAACATTGCTTCCGGCAGCGTGCTGGTAACCCCACTACAGCGCCACCTATCCAACAGGTCCTGGTGCCTCAAACGTATCACAGCTGTGTTGGGTGAACAGAGTACTGCCATGCCTTGAGCCGTACTTTAGAGACTGTTTCATCCGACCACCTAATTCGAAGGCGAATACTTACATGAAGACGCGAAACGATCTGGTGCTTACGACCAAATCTCTTCTCTGGGATGCTATTCAGAATTGATCACGATGCTATTTGTCAGAGAAAATTAATGACTCGACCGCGTGCTAAACGTGAGTCTGGGGAAACAAGTAATGAGTATTTTGAGTGCATTCTTATTGTCGAGGAAGGAATGAATGTTTTTTTCAGAAGAAGGAGCAAAGGCTCCACTACGTGTCAACAGATCAATAATAATAGAACTTTAACATTGCCATGCTGTGTTACTCAGATACTGCATGCGCTATACTTCAACAGTCGTTCCGTACAGGCCCACAAAGAAAATTTCCTTCGAGTTTAACGAAAGAAAGAGGCAGCAATTTCCAACTCAGACCTGCCAAAAAAGTTACCCAGCTTCTCCAGTTTAACTTCAGTGATAAACTGGGCACATCCACTTTAAATGAGACACGCTTCACGGTGAACTGTAACTCTTTCCTTGACGCTCAGCTTCAAGTCATTTTGCTCCAGCTGCCTAAATCCAATCCTACTGAAGTTAGCTCTGCTAATCCAGTTAATTCCGGGCTCACTTCGTGACGTCAACCGTGAAAACATTTTCTGGACAGCTTCCACGTCTTTTTTCCTTACGCCATGCAAAATGACTGGAATTATAAGTAGCCACCCTAAAAGGCTCGTAAAAACGTCACTAAACTGTGGAAATTTCTTCATTACGAGCTCCCGCTAAGATCCTTATTCTGAACACGTTGGAAGTTTGAACACTCATGTTCATATTGTACATGTTGAGGAGTTCTTACAGGAACAATTTTATCCGCTTAACATCTTTACATAGCACATACAGATGCGCTAAACTCGCATCTTTGACTGATTCAAAAACTAAGTGACCAAAGATTTGACGTAGCTCACATGAAACACTCATTTAATTTGAAGTTCCACGCCTAAATATACTTAGCAAATATAACACAACGATACTTATCAGAATAATCACCATCGGCTTCCAGAACCTTCTGGCAACGTGCCTGAGATGCATAAAGCTTTGGAGCTAAGCATCAGGGGCCTTTGATACAGAGGTAGAGATATGTATCAAGGCCTTTAATGCAGAAATTGTGTTCGTCCAGGGAATAGAAAGGGTTCATGCAATGTCTAGGGAGTGAGGGGATGACACAGTGTATCCCATCGTTGCTCCATACAGTGTATCCCAATTGCGCCTTAGGTATTCGTGCATTGCTATGGAGGAAGAGTATGCCGTTGCGATTGACAGATGTAAGCTCCTTCAACTTCAGGGCCCGGTGTACGTTTTTTTGTCAATTGTAACAAGTTCTTTGGCAGAAGGTTTATGGTATCCGGGATGTCAAATAACTTGATCCCAAAACGACTTGACCTACTTGAATACCTGGTAGAAAAAAGTTCTCCAAACGAAATTTTGCGTGGGGTTTCTTCAAGGCCTTCAACGACACCGTCAAGTGAAAAAGAGATGAGGCAACACCCTGCTCAGGATCGGCACAACTCAAGCCTCTGTTATTTTCTTCTGAAGAAACTAGGAAATCCCTTCAAATCGATATTTCAAAAAGTTGGTAAAAAATAATGTTGCTGGTGGAAATTGTGCACATTGTCACATATGAAAAAATCGCTCGATATATTTCTATTCAAATGGCACACGAGCAAGAAATCACTTTTTTTACAGCCTAATACGAAAGAAGGAGTCGAATGTCCGAATCCTCCTCAATCCTCGTCGGTCGAGCGCGCTCTCGACTCTTGGTTGCAGTGCTGAAATCCTGTGGATTACCGCACCTTTCTGCCTCAGAGCCCAAGATTTCAGCAATACCTCGCACCGCAGCCCATCCCCTAAATCAACACGCCACAATAAATGAAGAGAACCCTTCCATAAAGTTGGTTGTGCGTTCACTAAGTCAAATTTCAAACTGCAAAAGTTTGGCCCTTCCCTCCTGAGTAATTGCATGAATTTATTAAATAGTAATTGTTTATACGTAGCGCTGCTTGCTAAATATTTCTAAACATAGTTTGTAGATCATTTGGAAGCGTTTGCCAAATTTTCTGAGTTGATGTTATTTTTTCCCCCTAAAGTTCAGCAGTGAAAGTTCGTGTAGTCGACAGCTGTGGCAACACAGTTGTTGCAGTTCAGGGTAGTCATTCTTTGCACAACTTCAGTATCGGTAAATTTTTTTTACAAATGAGTACATTCTTTCATTTCATTGATTTAGATTCATATTCATGCATCCTTATAGCCATTTTCCCCCGATCAATAGGGTCGAGAACTTTTAACATCGATAACAGGAAAAAAGTCACGAGCACAGAGTGACCGGACTTGGGCCTATTAAAAAAATGTTACGGAAGGCTTTGATATGAAACGTTTGATTAAATGATAAAATTCTGATCATTTATTCAATCATTACTTGATAAAAATCAACCACTCATTGATCGGAATGCAATATTTGATGGAGTCCTGATAAAATATTGAAAGTCTTTAAGAGGATTTTCAACAGAAGCGATTGGAGTTCCAGTCACTTACAGAAGCATTTTGAGTTGTTCATTTGTAGATACTGGCTCTTAAAAAGCACTATGTATTTAACTCAAACGCTGAGCAGTGAAGTAAGAAGTTTTTGTCTTTTGTACAGTAGCATCACGAATACAGAGATAGTAAAAGATATCTAGCGAAGAATCCAAAAACGTAAGCTGCAGACTGATTTCATTTTCATTTCCTTGAGCACAAATGTATGCTATAAAACATAAGAAATTAAAGTGAGTGAAGTTCTCAAATATAAAGATTTCTATACATAAGTACAAACTTTTTAATTATTAATTTCGATTCCTTAATTTAGAAAAAGTACAGATTTGAATCCATTTGAAGTTTTTTTCAGCAGAGTGAGAGCACGTAGGTGCAAGGGGAGGCGCTACTACTGCGATGATGAAGAAAAGATTTTGGTCAACGTTGTGTCGAGTCTGATAACGTGAGACGCTCTCAGCAACACTCGCGGCTCATTGAGAAACTTCCGTCATTTTCCTTCAGAGGAAAGTTCAGTGAAGGTTTGTTACGTTGGATGAGGGCCTGTCTGCCACAATGCGGACTTCAGGCAGGGAGAAATAATCTACCCAATCAATGAAAAGATAATAAGCTAAATTATTTGTGCTACAATTTCCGTCAATTTCACTCCTGGAAATTACCTGGCTCAAGCACAAGCAGTTTTAGAACTTCATGAAGAAATTTTGCAAACGAATTTTATAGTTGAAAGGTTCAGACTGGGTTTGAGTTTCTGAAGTGAACAATTGTCTTATGAGAAGAAATTTATGGGTTGATCGATCGACTGAACGAGCTATTTAAGTTAGGATACTTCCATTTATGATTCGGCTTCCTTTCTGTACGACTTATGTTTGGATTTTTCAACTGAAAAAATGTTAATATTATTTTACGGACAAGTAGTTTTCCTGTGAAGTTAGTAATCATTGCGAACTCAACTGCGGTGAAATCTTAAGCTTGATTTTCAAATAACGCATTCTATTAATCCAAATGAAGAACTTTTCTTCGCTATAGCGCAATTTTCGCTTCCAAACTTCACGGAAGTTCTTTCAAAAGTTTGAAGCGGGAAAAATGGCCTTAAGGACGCCATCAATCGCTCAGTGGTGAGCCATAAAAATTGCATAACGCTGAAGGGGCGAAAATGAAGCCAATAATTCATTCATTTATAAAAGAACAAATTTTAGAGATATTAAAATGATGTAAATCTTAGTTTCTAGACTACACATGATCTGTTCCCTTGGTAAATAAATTTGTCTGCTGAAGATAATGATCCATTCAGTAATACTCGGGATTCAAGTCCGTATCCCACTTGTCATCAAAGTAACGAGAGCAGGCGCAAAAAAGGAAGATTGCTCCCCTCACCAGTTGCTATAGATTTTATTAGAACCGAAGCGCGTTGCACTTTTGGGCATTTGCTAATTAACATCTGCTCTACGTAATTGAGATAGAAAAGCTAATCTTGCTTAGTCCAAATACTTATTTGCTGACAGATAAAAGAGGTCTCCGTACGCAGGGGGCCCAGAAATAACTAACCCT
>VOMN01038837.1:0-12971 GCA_014899125.1 Orchestia grillus
CCGGGTACAGTCCAGGACAAAAGTCAAGGGAGAGAGCTCAGGACAGAATCTGGTGTACAAGGCTCCGGGTACAGTCCAGGACAAAAGTCAAGGGAGAGAGCTCAGGATAGAATCTGGTGTAAAAGACCCGGGGAACAGTCAAGGACAAAAGTCAGAGACAAAGAAGACTTCTGTTAACGTTTTTTTCACAGAACCACCTGACCAAACCTAAAAGCAGTCGAGTTCACTCCATAAAAGCTTCAAGTCCTCCCCCGAAAACCGTGTCCCACCTAAATCTTCACAATCAGTAACTTATCCAGAGCCGTCAGTGCTTCTTCTTCTCTTTCCTCCTCTGCTTCTTCTACCTCAGTTAATTGTGAAGATTCAACTTCGTCCTCGTCCTCGAATTCTTCTTTGTCGCTCTCCAAACTCGCGTCGTCGGCGTCCTCCTTGTCCAGCCTTCCCAGAAATCCTTTCGACCACCCAGACTTCCTCACTACCATCGACCGTACTGTGGCAGCCTCTTCTAGTACGTCCATCAACTTACCTAGTATCGAATCTAATTTACCAAGCGGAAGGTCTCAAGACGACATTTCCATCGACCTACCTAGTATAGAATCTAATTTACCAAGTGGAAGGTCCCCAGACAATACCTCGACCAATCTACCTAGTGCAGAGTCGAGTTTAACTAGCGGAAGGTCCCAAGAAAGTACCTCAATCAATCAACCCAGTTTTGAAGCTAGTTTACCTAGCGGTAGATCATCGAACAATTCGTCCCCTACAAAACGCTTTTATTATGGCAGCAGCCGTAGACCAAAATTGACTAAAGAATCTACTGGCAACGAGAAAAATTGCGAGCAATACGTACCCAAAAGATATACCTCCAGTGAAGCAGACCATCCTAAAGAGACAAGGCCAAATCAAGGTCACACTCGATCATTCGTTAAGTTTGCAGGATCGAGCCTCAAGGCAGACTGTGCTGGAGCATCTGCAACTCTGCAGACCAGGACAGATCGAGATCCTGTGCATTCAAGCCAATCGACCGACCAGTCCCAGGCATCAAAGGAGAGTCCCAGACCTAAGTTGAGCTGTCGGTCTGGCAGCGACGACCCTTCTGACGCCAGCAAACGTCATTCCCAAAGGCGAAAAGCGAAGAGAACCTCGGGAAATTTAGAAGAACTGAGAGAAAATCACAGTCAATCGCCGGAAATTAAGGGAAATAAGGGAAACTCTGAAGATATCACGAAATATTCGGCTGACCGGCTGAAAAAGGAAAAAGAACTTTCCGTAGACGTTACGAAGCAGGTGAGGGAATCTTTTGGTAATAGTACAAGAAAAATAAAACAACATTCGAGAGACAGTTCGAAGACAAAGTCAGAAGAATATCCGGGTAATAGTCCAAAGAAAGCTAAAAAAGTTTCTGCACGTTATCAAACCGAAACGAAAACTTTCTGTGAAGACAACGAGACCTACCCACGCACGAGCGGGGCAGCACGAGACGCTACCCTTGACAGGCAGGCGTCAAGCCATCGTGAAAAATCGAAATTTACCAACGAAAAAGCCACCGGTCATTTATCGCCATTGAAAAAGAGCTCAAAAGACGAGTTCATAAGTCGAGAAAGTTCTCTTTCTTGCAGCCCTGCTGCTACGGAGCTAGAGGCAGAGGGCGCAGCTCTCAAAAAGAAAAAAGCAAGGAAAAATGCACCAAATAATCCGAAAAAAAGTCCCGAATTTGCACCAGCGTGTAGAGATGTCTATTGGAATGGTTCTTCAAAGCTAAGTGCGTATTCAAAATCGGACTCAAACCTAAAATATCAGGACTCCTACCAAAAAGTTCTCAGAAATTCTGGGCCAAGTATCATTGAAGACACAGATTCCAAAGATTTCAAGGACCCCGACACCGAATTTTTCGGCAACCCTGGCCCAATATCCCAACAGGAATCAGAGTCGTTTTCTTTGAGCAGCCGTCGTTCGTCAGGAATTCGGGATGTGACCCGATGTTCGATCCAGGGCCGCGGGCACGGAAACTTCCAAAAAGATTCGACGCCATCGTTCTCGGCGGCGTCGTTCGGACGCTCTTTCGAGAGGACTCTCCCGCCCGCAACGACGTGTTCGAGTGGCCAGCCTCAAAACCTGAGATCAGACGCGACCGTATCGACCCCATCCCCGTTGCGGGATCCCGTGAACGGCGGTCGAGATCCATACAAAGGCTCCGACCCAAACATTCAGAAAATTCAGTCTTCGCAATCGACGGCTGAGGCGTCGGTAGAGAGTCAAGTTTCAACTATTTCTTTTCCTGCTTCTTTGAATCCTAAGTTTGCCGCCAAGATCCGATCCGGAAAGGATCAAAATGTCGCTTCTTTGAATCCGTTGCCTCCAAGTTCATCAGTTGAGTTCACTTCGTTTGTGGAAAGTCGGTCGTCGCAAGGCACAGCCCAAAGCAGTTCAAAACACAAGGAAAGCGTCGATATAAGAGATGATTACACTGACTATTCAAAATTGACTTCCATTTCTGATGCTGAAACGGAGAAGTTGTTCCAAGACTTGCCTACATTTCAGGAAAGAAGTTCGAGTCGTCGTGCCTCGGAAGGGTTCTACCAGTCCGGCAATACTGCTCACGTTGTGCATCAGCTTCCCGACAAACGAAAAACAAATACTCCACAGTTTTTGGACCCTTCACTTCTAAGGGAAACTCAAGGACAACTTGGACCATTAGATTCCCATCTGAGCGTTCTCTCCAGCCACCGCAGGGCGTCCCACTCTGTACTCCATTCATCATTTGGGGTTGGCATTCAATACGCGCATCCATCTCGGGGAGGCGGAGTCGCAGCCCAGCTACCTCTTTGTTCTTCATCTTTTCTGCCACTGCCCAGCAGTGGAATTTCCCTCTTAGAGGTTGAGGCAGCAGCCGCTTTGGATCCTCCACCTGCGTCGCAGCGCCCTAACCCTACCACCACCGAACCCTCCCACCGCCACCTCAACCCTTCCTCTTCCTCTCCCCCTTCGGGAACCCTTTCCACCTCAGTCTCCTCTTCAGCAGGTACAGCGCAGCTGAGTAAGGGATCATGTTCTTTTGACACACAGCAACATTCGCAAGCTGCTCGCCAGCTGCAACAGGGGCAGTTTCGACTAGACTGCCCGCCCTTGCAGTTACAGCAAACAGTAGGTGGACCCAACGTCAGGGAACGGTTTCCTCTTGGAAAACCATTGACGCCAGAACTAGTCCAGTACGGACGAACGTTTCAGGAAACAAGGTGTGTCGATCAGTCCTCATTGCCCCGAAATTTTTCCTTGGAGACCCCGTCGCCGCCTCCAGTCAGCTCGCTGTTGGCAAAGACCTCAGTGACCATCGCTACATCAGGGTCTGTAATCCCTCATGTGCCGTCTCCTTTGTCAACCCCATCCCAAGGATCTCCTACGAGTGGAATATTAAGGTTCCAACCAAAAACACAGTCGTTCACGTCATCAAAATTGGCACCCCAATTCAAGCAGAACACCCCACCTCCATTCTCGATCACCACTCCACCTGAATCAGGAGGCACAGGGGGGCCACCTCATCACCACAAAAGATCGTACTCAATCTCACAGCCCGTGTCTGCTCTAACCAAGGAGTTTGATCCTCAAACCCTCGAAGCTCAGCCCCTCCTTCAACAAGCGTCAGGAGATCCAACAGCCGAATCTTCTTTCCAATCAACTCTTAAAGTTGAACCTCAGTTCATTGACTCAGAGCCTGAAGTTAAAACTGTCGCGGGTACCAAAATTTTTAAATCCTACAGCACGCGAGAGACGAAATCCGCTCGTCAAAGACGAGAAGAGGACATTCGTCTTGGCAAGTCTTACAGTACCAGGGAGCACAAAGGAACATGCAGTCCGCGACTTCTGCCTCCAGTAGTCTACAAAACTAGAACTTCTTCGGTTAAATCCCAGTCAAGGTCTTCGTTCATACGGTCGAGAAAACACAGTCCTCCTTCCAAAATTGACAAGGATTACGTAAGTCCTTTCTCACCAACATTCCAGAGACGTAATTCCCACATTCTACAAGCTCCTACCGAACCGATTGAGCTTGGATCTAACCCAAACTTTGAATCTGCTTTGTCTCCAACGCGATCCGTTCGGTCCAGCCGATCTCTTCGGGTTCACCCGGTGGTTCGCCGTGAGCATCGAAGCCAAACTCCCAGCAGGTCTTCGTCAGTTCGTTTCATCAGGAAGTCCTTCAAACGTCTGACCAGCCCGTGGACCCAACCAACCTCATTGATCAGCTCGTCATCGGACCAAGGAATCCTAGACCCCGGTGCTGTGGACAGCGCCATCGAAGTCACAGACCACGATCTAGTTCTAGGTACATTACAGAAGGACCTACCCCTCCCTAAACGTCCGTCTACAGGAGACGGATCCAAAGACGTCAAGGACAAGATCCAAGGAACTTCATCTTCAGAAGCTTCTTCGCCTTCCGATCTCCAGAAGTCTAGAAAACTAAGGACTTTTCAGTCACGCGATCATCCGGACTCGGATCACCAGTCAGAGACAAGCTCTCATCGGTAACTATGGACATAGAGGAGATCTCCCCGACCTTGCTGTTGTGAAGCCCGAGTCCTGCATCTCCCTTGACAATCTCTTGGAATTTAGAATTTCGGTTATTTAAGAGAAACTTGATTTACCCACCGCTGAAAACCCTTAATTCTTGCCCTCCCATAGCAATTCCTGGTGATCGTTTATTGAACCCTGTACTTTCGATTGCTTGAAAAATCAATATATTTATTTATTCATTCGCTGCTGAGCCGCCCTGTAGACATTGGCTGCATTTTTCTTCGTAGACATTCCCGCTGCTGACTGTATATCTTGATGCTTCCCCTTCCACTTGCTTCGCGTAAATTTGAGCCCCCTGCTGATGAAGGAAGAACTTCTAGAACTTTCCCTTCTTTGAGTTAGATTTTAGAGAAGGAGACTGGCGAAGCACCCCACCTTCCCTACCCTAGTTGAGCGATCTTGGGGTTGTCGCAGATTTTCTGCAGAGTTCCTTTTTTTGGAGTCTTTTCTTTTATGTTGCTTAGGAGGCTGCTAGTTTTTCTTGAGTAATTCCCGGCGCCGCTTTACCCTTATCTTTATATCTTTGCACGTCAATAGAAAGTTTTACGACTTGACCGTAAAATTAAGCCTCGTGAGTCCAAAGACTGTCTTTCTGACCACCCTGACGCCCAGCCGCAACTCTTAGGTACGGCATATTCTAGTACTTCTACATATCTCGAGTTGAAATTTGGTTTTAAAACGTTTTCATAATCACGTATTTTGTTAAAGAAGTTTTCATGGTTTGACGCTTTGTTTTAAAAAAGTTTTCAGCATTTTATATTTTGTTCTGTTGAAGTTGTCTCGGTTCGATATTTTATTTTAAAAACGTGTTCAAGGCTTGATGTTTTTTGAAGATGTGCCCAATTTTTATTCAGGGCCAAATTCTGTTTATTTTAGGTTCACTGGTTTGTGCTTTGTTCCAAGCAGGTTTCAAGTTTTATCTTGAACGAAACGTTTCAAAGTTACATGTTTTCTTTTGCTTTCTTTGACGATTCATCATCAAATTTGAACGCTTGATTGGTTTTAAAAAACTATAGCGATTAGATGCTTTGTTTTGTCGTTTTTTTGATGTGACAATTTATTTTGTGAACGATTTATTGGTTCCGTGTTTTATTTTTGAATTTTTTTCATTTGTTTTCTGTAATTTACTGCATGACAAAGTCTGAGTAATTTCATCAACATCGTACACTGACCACAATGAAAATGTTCGTACAGTACGTGAAGTATGATATTAGTATACCATTATAAAATTCATCATTGAACCCACAAAATGATAGAAAATAAAGTAAAAATATAATAACATGAAATAATAGTTAAAACTATTTTCAAAAAGTTTTAATAATCGTGCGAAATATTCAAAAAATTTCCGCTACCGATGGATATTTTTGTTCGTTATGATTTATTTGTTCGATAAAGTTCCATGTTTTTAAATCAACCACTCACATGGCCGGGCTTATAGTTTAGGATATACGCTTCCGGCTGAGACGTAACTCCTTTTCTTCGACATTTACCTCCATTCATTCTTTATTTATTTGTTAAGCATTTCTTTTAAATCGCACGATATTCATAGAGCAGAACATTTTTGAGCTCAATCGGACACCTCCACCCAGGTCACACTGATGTACCGGCTTTCTGAGGCACGTATTATTGCATCGTCCATTCCTAAAAGCAGAACTCACCCGCGGGGTCTCGAACCCAGGACCTTCTGTTTGAGAGGCTTGCACGCTACCGCTTGCGCTACAAAGTAACATACCAGATTTTACTTCCTGGTGAAAGAAATTCAAGTAAACATGAAATTGCACGATGCCTCGAGTAGGGAAACACTGGAAATAGGTACATACCGTATTTTATTTTCTGGTGAAAGAAATTCAAGTGAACATGAAATTGCACGACGCCTCGAGTAGGGAAACACTGGAAATAGGTTGTAGAGCATGCCCCGCCTTCTGCTTGCGACGAGCTGCCGTCATTCTGCACGGCTGGCCGTCCGTTTGTTAGCTGCTCTTCTTTGGCTTGTAGAGCTGACCGCGCCTGGGGGGGTTCGGAGGGCTGCCTGTGCCGTCGTTTGTTCCCCCGCACCCTCTGTTTCCCCTCTGTTTTCCTTGTATTTGGTCATCCGTTTCCCCTCTATTTTCCTTGTATTTGGTCGTTGGTTTCCCCTCTGTTTCCCTTGTATTTGGTCGTTGGTTTCCCCTCTGTTTCCCTTGTATTTGTTCATCCGTTTCCCCTCTGTTTCCCTTGTATTTGGTCATCCGTTTCCCCTTTGTCTCCCTTGTATATGGTCATCCGTTTCCCCTTTGTCTCCCTTGTATTTGGTCATCCGTTTCCCCTCTGTTTTCCTTGTATTTGGTCATCCGTTTCCCTTCTGTTTCCCTTGTGTTTGGTCATCCGTTTTCCCTCTGTTTCCCTGGTATTTGGTCGTCGATTTCCCTTCTGTTTTCCCTGTATTTGGTCGTTGGTTTCCCCTCTGTTTTCCTTGTATTTGGTCGTCCGTTTCCCCGCTGTTTCTCCTGTATTTGGTCATCCGTTTCCCCTCTGTTTTACTTTGTATTTGGTCATCCGTTTCCCCTCTTTTTTCCTTGTATTTGGTCGTTGGTTTCCCCTTTGTTTTCCCTGTATTTGGTCGTTGGTTTCTCCTCTATTTCCCGTATTTTTGATTTCCTGCTTCCCCTCCTTTTAGCCCTAAGTTTCCCCTCTTTCTCCACTCGTTTTGCCTTCAGTGTCTCATTTTCCCCTACTTTTGACCCGCTGTTAACCTCCTTTTGTCCGTCTGTTTCCCTGTTTTCCCTCTCCTTGTAGACTTCTGTTTCCATTTCTTTAAACCCTCAGTTTCCCTTCCTTTCGCTACTCTCTTTCCAGCCTATCTACCCTCTGTTTCCCCGCCTTTAGATTTCTGTTTCCCCTTATTTAAACCCTCAGTTTCTTCCCGTTTAGCCTTCTGCTGCTAATCCACTTTGCCCTCAGTTTTTCTCACTTTAGACTCTGTTTCTCTCCTCTTTGTGTTTGTATACTGCCGTTGTTTGGACCTTGTATTTACTCTAATATACCAGTACCGGTACAAGGCCGGTGTACCTGTACCGGCAACGGGCCAGTGTGAACCTGTACCGGCAACGGGCCAGTGTGTGGAGTGCGACGATACGCGTATTTCCGGAGAATGAAATGAGTGAATTTTTACCATCTTTCGACCTAAATACTCGAGTGAGGGTGTGTTAGCAGGGGTGCTGATATGATAAGAGATAAAACATGAAGTAGTGACCTGATAAGGGATGAGACATGAAGTAGTGACATGATAAGGGATGAGACATGAAGTAGTGACATGATAAGGGATGAGACCTGAAGTAGTGACATGATAAGGGATGAGACATGAAGTAGTGACATGATAAGGAATGAGACATGAAATAGTGACATGATAAGGGATGAGACATAAAGTAGTGACGTGATAAGGGATGAAACATAAAATAATGACATGATTAGAGCCGTAATAGAAGAAGTTATGCCGTAATAAGGAGAATAATAACGTAATGACAAAGATAATGCCGTAATAAAGAGGATAATGGCGTCATGACTGGGATAATGCCGTAATATAGCAATATATATATACAAGTACGGACAGCTCCAGGGATCGAGAACATTCTCGAGGCTCACAAATCTCTTATGATATTTTTTTTGTAAATAGGATACGGCTCTCAGGTTAATAAGTCCAGCGTTTCAGAATTTCACTCCCCTGCTCACGATCCGTGTTTAACTACTCAACTTCAACTTCAACTTTACCTTTATGCAGTGTTTAACCGCTCAAAATCTTGGGAAAAATGAACGTCAACTCAGGAGAACTTTCTAAACTTACCGCTTCATACATCGAAGAAATTACGTTCAAAGTGCCCGAACGATGATATAATATTGGGGTAATGGTGTAGTAATTTGATGATTTATATTGGTCAGGGAAACTCGAGCTCCTAACCGTAGCTCTCTCGAAACTCGATGAATGCGAATGACTAATCGATAATAATTATGATTAATGAACTCACAAAACATTAAAAATTGATTACTGCGGCAAGTGCTCCTCACAATGGCCCTGTTGGTCACAGTGCTCGAGTCCGGTTAATTTTTGTACTTTGGGGTAATTTTAGTCGCTTTAGGGTAACTTATATCCCCTTAGGGTAACCTATTTCCCCTGAGAGTAATTTAAGCCCATTTAGGATAACTAAAACCCCTTGCAAATAATTTTTTTCCCTTCAGGGCAACCCTGATCGGTTTAGGGTAACCTGAATCTTTTCTGGGTACCTCTAATCACTTTAGGGTAATCTGAATCCCTCTATTGAAAATTGAATCCTCTCAGAGTAACTCCTGTCCCTTTAGGGTAACTCTGATCCCTTTAGGGTAGTGTCTGAATCCCTTTATTGTAACTTGAAAAATCGTTTCAGGGTAACTCTGATCCCTTTAGGGTAGTCTGAATCCCTTTATTGTAACTTGAATCTTCTCAGGGTAACTCTGATCCCTTTAGGGTAGTCTGAATCCCTTTACTGTAACTCGAATCCTTCCATTAACAATATCGTTGAAGTGTGACAGTTACACGTACGTAGCTTTGTCTTATGATAAATTGTGATGAATATATTGATGAAATATATCCTAGTGTGATGATATTTGAAATATATATATATTTGTATGAATTGACGATGTGTACATATGTGCAACGAACATGGCACCATGGCATCACACATACACATGACACAAGAACAAGACTTTATTCAACATAACAAGACAAGTAACACATATGTTACACGCCAAATTCACGGCACATTTTAAGCTCCCGTTCGAATAATTTGAATTATTTCTTCCGACACATTTTGCATCACTTCTCATTGCAGAGAAAAATAACTTCGGTAATTTAACTTTTTCTGCGGTAAGTCTTCAGTTTTTCATAAAATTTTCCAGTCCCCTTTGAAAATCTCCTACTCCGGGCCGCTTTTCTTTGTATTTCTAAGCCCGGAAAATGTTGATAGATAATCGAATAAAATCATACATTGAGGTTTCGTCGGCTCCTGCCTTTTATGATTTAAGGAGCGGCGCTCGTTGGCGGTGTTGCCAGTCGTCCAGAAACTTCTGGGTCCCATTCGCTGGTGAATATTTTCCACGTACGCTGAGGCGGTGCTAGTTTACTGATGACATCGTCCGTGATTGCGGCCGTTGCTAGACCGCGGAACTGTCGTTCGTTTTTTTGACGCTTCATGGTGGTAATTGTGTGATGCAGCATGTAAATTTTTTTCAAAGTATCTTACTCCGAGCAAAGTTAGATAATGGGTTAGCGAATATGCAAAAGGTGACCAATTGCATGACGCATTTTGCAGCCAATGGCAGGCCGTTTTCAACGAATGTTTAACGTCTCGACCAATGGCCCACCATTTTTTTAAATATCCTCAGCGTTTTGACCAATGGCAGGACTCATTTAGCGGATGTTGAGCGTCTCGACTAATGGAAGGCTGAATTTAGCAAATACCCTCAGCGTCTAGACCAATAGCAGGCCCTAGCGAATGTTGAGCGTTTCGACCAATGACAGGCCACATTTCACGAATGTTCATCATCTCGACCTATGGCATGCGACGTTTAGCGAATGTTCTTAGCGTCTCGACCAATAACAGGCCGTCTTTAGCGAATGTGCTCCGCGTTTTAGCCAATCACAACCGCCCAACTGTAGAACCTGTGCTCGGCGCAAACAATTAGTCTCACGCAGGGACACGCTGTCAGGAATGTAAACAAGGCTCTTGTCGCTGGTAAACACTTCTGTAAAAGCCTGTAAACAAACTTCCTCGCGACCAGATGGCTCTTCTGTGCCCTCATTATCTGTAGGGGGGCGAGCTTCTCGAACCCTTGTTTCCCTCGTGACCGTGTCGGACCAACAGCAAAAAACCTCTTCTGTGACGCGAAAAGTGAAATAAAACAAACGAAAAGAGGCGACCGATTTGTCAGGAGCAGAAACAGCGGGTCCCCATTACAGGGCTAGGCGCTCGCTCTTGACCAGTGCTAAAACGGTATTATATAAATTGATTTAAATCATAAACATGTAGGTTGTACAGGACGCAGTCTGTGTATCCATTCTTTCTTCATTGTTTAGTTTCTGCAAATGTTCTGGTGTCTGCAACCGGTCTGTAACTGATAGGTGCCTGTACCGGAACGGTATCTGTATCTAACTGGTGTCTGTATCACCCTGATACCTGTATCGAGCCAGTATCTGTATCTGTACAGGGTCGGAACCTGCATCATGCTGGTATCTGTATCAGCCGATGCGATGCCCTTGAACCTGTTATATGAAGCTTCGTCCAAAAAATATGGCCTCATATGAGGTGCCGTATTTCACTCTAGTGTTTAGTGCCATATATAGGCACCAGACCCGTTGTGCCGTTATTTAACGGCGAGTTATGGAAGCTCGCGTGACAGATGGGAAAGGCTCCCCTGATAAACGTCTGCCAAAAATAGTTCAGAGAGCTAAGAAGTTAAGTAAAAAAAGCAGAAAAGCCAAGAAGTTTGCCAAAAATGGCCCAGAAAAGCCAAGAAGTTAGTCAAAAATGGCCCAAAAAGCCAAGAAGTTCAGCGATAAGGAAGTTTTCATTTCTCTCCGGAGATTTACCTTGCTGGAAAAGTTCGCTTAGGGCTTTTTTATTGGTAATGTTCGGCCATCATCGAAAATATTTACTACCATCGAGGTGTTTGCTCCCCGATTCTTGATTGGTCGACGATTGAGGACCATCAACAATACCTGAACTTTTGATAATTCATCGACTTTCAATCATTTATGTGCCTTTGATATTATGTGAAGTTTAGGTAGTTTATGGAGTTTTGATCGTTCATAGATTTTAGATAATTTATGAACTTGTGAAAATTTATGAACATTCCATGGTGTGTGGACTTGTGGCATACATATTATAGACTCGAAGTTTTGTGGACTTTAGAGATTATTCATTAGTGTAACAACTCGAGGACTGCCGAGCACCGTGCAAGCGCTCTTTGATTTCAACTTAAACGTCTTTAAACGCATTATTTTTCTTCGTTTAATTTTAGTTTTGCAATTTCCCAGGGACTGATTACTCCCACCGCTGCCACCATTGCAATTTCCACCATTGCAATTTGCCAGTATTGCCACCGATGCCACCATTGCACTTTGCAATTTCCCAGATACTGATTAATCCCCCCGCTGCCACCATTGCAGTTTAGTTTTGCAATTTCCCAGGTACTGATTAATCCCACCGCTGCCACCATTGCAATTTCCACCATTGCAATTTGCCAGTATTGCCACCGATGCCACCATTGCACTTTGCAATTTCCCAGGTACTGATTAATCCCCCCGCTGCCACCATTGCAGTTTAGTTTTGCAATTTCCCAGGTACTGATTAATCCAACCGCTGCCACTATTGCAATTTCCACCATTGCAATTTGCCATTATTGCCACCATTGTACTTTGCAATTTCCCAGGTACTGATCAATCCTATTGCTGCCATCATTGCAATTTCCACCATTGCAATTTGCCATTATTGCTACCATTGCCACCATTGTACTTTGCAATTTCCCAGGTACTGATTAATCCCACCGCTGCCACCATTACATTTTCCCCGGTTGTAATTTGCCATTATTGCCACCATTGCCCCCATTGCCACCATTGCAATTTGCAATTTCCCAGGTACTGATTAAACCCACCGCTGCCACCATGTGCTATGGGCCTCGTGACTGATACAAACTATATTTTCATTTCCAATAGAGACGAGATGATTATTATTCTTGTGTAATTAGCATTTCAATTTCAGTCGAGCGTGAGATGCATGTCTAACTCAATTGAATTCTGGATGAATTTTAATCTGCGATTGAGATGGATTATTGTATTCAAATTGGTGTTGACATTTGCTGTAATGTATGTTCTGGCACAATCAAATTTCCCATCAACAGGCTTATTAGAGGAAAAGGTAATTCATTCATCTAAATAACTACATGGGACTAATTTGTACTCGCGTACAGGACATTCCGGTTCATGGGAAATATATTCCAACCAGTAAATTTTGTCTTGTGCAACCGATGTCCGCTGCACCCGATATCCGCTGCAACTGGAGTCCGCAGATGAGAGATTCAAATATTTAATATTGATTTTGAGTGGGTCGAGATTCCCATTTTTTGTACTGCACGAAAGAACTTCACAAATGTTATGAAGGGAAGAAACGCCAGCACAGTGCACACCATTTATTCGTGCCAGTAATAAAAACACGCTTCAATTATGCCTACGAACTGTAAAAACGGAAATATTAAAAAAATTCCTCCACACTCCCCTAACTACTCAACTTGAAGGTATCCCTGTTGAAGAAAAGATGTTGAAATGATAGCAGGGCTCTCCTATACCGACTACTTGCCATTTGAACTATCGGTCGCTGCGTGATACAACCATGCAGAAT
>VOMN01038842.1:0-16816 GCA_014899125.1 Orchestia grillus
CCCCAGTCGTCAACTCCCAAGGCGCCCCAGTCGTCAACCCCCGAGGCGCCCCAGTCGTCAACTCCCAAGGCCCCAGTCGTCAACCCCCGAGGCCCCAGTCGCCAAGTCATTTGAGACCATGTTTCTAGTTTCGTTCATAAATTCAGGGAAATGTTCTCTCATGAAGAATAGTTCTTACTTATTGCGCATCATGTCTTACAGCTTTGTTAGGAGAAGCTTCAAGAAAACCACGGATAAAACTTAATTCGTTCAACAGCCTGTTCTCATCGATCACCATCGCTTGCCCACGCTGTCACCAGGGATGAAACAGACAACACACTACGATGCTCCGAAATAATGTTCATAGAATACGAAGGCCAGAGAAACATTTCTTATGGACATCCTATTAGCATGGGCGCATTTTTTTCGATGTCGTTCTCCCATTATTGTCAAATTAAGGGCTAATAGGTGCACTAGTAGGCGACGCTACGTGACGTCGCAGCGGCGGCAAGGAGTGGAGGTACAAAAGCTCACCGAAGTCTGTTGTTTAAATTCCGGCGTCGGTTTCACAATATCCACAAAGTAATGCAAGTGTCGCTACTAGCACACCCGCTACCACCTTAAGAGATTCCCTGTTTCATGCTATGTTATTGATTTATTTTATTATTTAGTTCAAAGTTTCCGATCATGATGCGAACTCGAGCGAAAAAAGGACTATTTAGCACGAATTATTGGGAACGTGGATATGTGCGCAGGTGTGTTCCCACACACGATTCCATGCGTATACAAACAGTATGTTAAGAAACGTAAGAAAATATAAAGAATCATCCCTGAAGATGGTATGAAAATGAAAAGAAGTGAAGTGGGCATGCAAGATAAGAGTCCCGAAGGCGTAACTACAGATGAGGAAACCTAATAGCAACCTCCTGATGATGTTCTTCCCCATAGCATAGGAAGGACAAACCTAACTAGCCTAACTTTAATGCTTATAGCCTATCCTAGCCCCTGTAATTGTAGTGCTAGTGAAAGCAGCGCTTCAGTAACTCAGTCTATCTCGCACCGAAAGAGTAGGGACCATTTAGTATGGACTAAGGAGAACGGGGATTCTATGCACAGGGTGTGTTCCCACACAAGATCCCCTGCGCATAGAAACAGCAAGTTAAGAAGGAAGAGCAAGCAAAGACAAATAAGAAATAGCGAAGAAGGAATGAAAACGGAAGGAAGCAAAGTGGGCACGAAAGACAGAAGTCCCGAAGGCCTATCTAAAGCTGAGGTACCCTAGCAGTACTCCCCTGGGGGCGCTAGTCCCCATAGCATAGGATAGGCAAACCTAACTAACCTACCTCTATTGCCTATGGCCTATCCTATGCCCCCTGAGGGGTCCTAGCTCCTGAAGGGTGTTCCATGCCAACATGATTGTTTTCTAATAAAACATTTCAACCGTAACTTCTCCGATTATAATAGATCTACCAAGTGGTAGAACTGGTACACGAGGTACATAATTACCGAAGGTACCAATCAGCGGCTAGCGGCAGTGGAAGTATCGTCGAGTTCATGCTGAGGAGACGTGGCTTGGGGCCCGGGCTTAAAGATCAGGAAAACTTGCAAAGATTTCTGTGCAGATGTCCTCTTAATCTAATTATCTCTAGCTTATGCAATTACTGGTGATAAATCATACTCATCAAAAATACGGACCAGTAACTTCAACTCCGGTATCGTTAACCAGAATCAAATCTTGCAGAAGGTGCACCACGTCCACACCGTCAACGTAGCCGTCCACCTCCACACCCCCGACCGACACGTCGCTCGTGAACGTCACTGGGCCTGGGCCGGGACGAAGCAAACTTACATTTACTCCCGTTAAATTAAATTATTGCAATTCCCTTAGCAGAGACCAGGCCTGCGCTGGATTCGTGTTTAACCACGCTCCATATGGGGTGAATCATAACCTACTCGTTAAACACAAGCTTGATGTACAAACTGGCAGTGTTATTTTCTGTTGCAAATTCATGTCCTAGCTATCGAATACATGCCTTGTGTGCAAGCCTGTCATGTTATTTTCCAAAAAAAATAAGGTTCGTTAAATTTCAAAATGAAATAGACATTTGATGTAGAATAAGTACGCACGGGTCAGGTAAACTCCCATTTCCTGTAACACGCTATCAGTTGAACTAATATTTTCATGTTATTACCTATTTATGTATACTAAGAAATTCTTGTAAATTTTGTGACACGGGCACAATTTTTTGGCAAAACTTTTCATTCTCGTTTAAAACATTCAACAGGGAGTTTCAGAATCAAGGCTACCAGTTTTGTATATTAAATGAAACAGCTAAAATCAACGTTTGGTCATAAAAATCTAGTATCGTTTGAATGTAGTAATATAATCTCTCTACTTTAGGCGTTTGAAAATTCAAATTAATACATTATATAATGGTTGTGGATTGATATATCATTCAGCGCCATAAAGAAGGCGAGCGTAATGTGTCGATTGCAAAAACTTTAAAAATGAACCTTTCAACTGTTGGGCAAATCGTTAAAAAGTTTAATGGGACTGGTACAACATCTGATTAACCAGAACGAGGTAGGGAACGGAGTGCTCGGACTAAAAACTTGTCAAACACATGCGCAAGTTGCGTCGTAACTCACATCGGTCCCATCGAAAATTGGTAGCAGAAGCCGGTGTTAGGAAAACTAAAGTATTGAGTGTTGACGAAGGATCTGGGTAAGAAACCTTACAAAATGCTGAAACGTCATGAGCGTACTAAACATCATGAGAAAATGACAAATAGTCGTTACATCCTTAAGAAGATAGCTCAAGGCATGCTCCCAAGCTCAATGTTCACAGATGAGAAAAATGTTGCATCCAGCAAGTTGGGAATCATCAGAACGACCGAGTATGGCGCTGCTCTACTTCAGTTGAAGGTAGGATTATAACGAGACGTCAAAATGCACAGTCTGTTATGGTTTGGGCAGCTGTGACAGCCACAAGAGGATCTCGGCTTGTTTTTGTGCCTTCTGGAGTTAAATTGCACTCGGAAAGGTACATTTCTCTTATTTTGGAATCCGAATTATTACAATGGCCTAAAGCACACGTTCAGAGTTCACCATGGAGTCTCCAACCGAATTTGGCACCATCACACGGCTCCAAAGTCACCCAAATTTGCATTCAAAGGAACATTCCGTCTTTTATAAGCAAAAAATGTAAGGCCATCAAGGAGCCCCGACCCGAATCCGTTAGACTTTTCTATCTGGTCCATTTTTGAGCCAAGGGCGTTAGCTACTCTTCTCATTTCTCTCGAGCCCCTCAAAGCAAAACTGCAGAATGAATGAGAAGCAATTCCTCAAGAACAGAGACATGCCGCCTGTGCTGCATCTACACCTAGACCTAAAGTTGTAGTTCGTAATAGGAGTTGTCATATGGAATAAATCCTCCACTGTCGCGAACCTCTGATTTACTTCGAGTTTCAACTTTTCAAATAAAATTGCGCATCTGAATTTTCATAAATCTATCAAAAAGTTCGTAGCCTTCATTCTGAAACACCTTGTATAAGACGACTAGGTATCACTAAGTTTGATACTAGACCGCGTCACCCTAGTATTTGCTTGAAAATTTGTAATCATTGGGAGGGCTAAGGATCCCACTGAGGCAAAAATATGCGCCATCGCGGAAGCAACGGCTAAAAGAACCTCTCCCAAGGGGATGGCTACTTCTATCTGTCGTTACGTTAACGCAGTGAAGCGCTGTTCAGCGAGTCTGTCACTGAGAAAGACTCGGTCGGATGCTTCCGTCTCGCAAACGGTCACTGATCTAAACCTTCGTAATGTTACGAGGGAACAATTCAAAACATCCATAAATTATGGACAAGACATTGTATGATATAAGTTTCGAAATCATCAAGTTGCTGGTTACTCAGAAGCATGGGAAATAACTTTACACCTGAAAAGCTACCTTCTCTGACGCCAAGATATTCGTACAAGGTACTGGGGCATGAGTGGGCTGCATAGTACACGAAATCATAGAGGTGGGTTCATTCACTGATGAGACGCGAACAGCTCTCGACGTGCCTGACGGATGGAGAATAGGTTGGGTCGCAAACGGCGAAGAGCATCATTGTTTTCACCGCCTACAGTGAGGTAACTATCTGGGCAGAAATGATTGAAAATTAACAAATTGCACCACATCGAGCTTACGATTCATAGATTACTTTTGCATGCTATTATTTTCATGTCCCGAATTTGTTGTTCCCGTGATTGGAAAACTTGCCATTGCAGGAATATCAAAGGTTAGTAATTCACCACGATAATACACTGTCACATTCGGCAAAAGCTACGCAAAATTTTCGTCCTCAATAAGGGGAAGCGATGAACGTTTGGTGGGTTGGCCACCTCGCTCGCACGATTCGAGCCTGATTGAGAACCTGTGGGAAGTTTTAGAGCAGGACATGTGTACAAGAATGGGAGGGAGCTCACTTAAAAGGAAGACTTAGAAAATAATCCTGAAGTCAGCCAGTAATTGGGTTTGTTCTGAGTTGAAAAAATAAATTGAATCTCAATAAGTGAACATTATTCAAACAGTAAAGATCCTCCGAGAAGTATTAGGATTTTAGATTTTTTCATGATGTTCCACTACTTATTTCACTGTAAATAAATATAAAATCGTACCTAATTATTATTAGCGAGTTTTTGTGCTGCATTATGATTAAACGCGTTCCTCAATCGTTGACGCTTATAGCGGGGCGTGGATCAATATTACTGAATCGTATCCACTCGTCTAAAAAGAGATGGAAGGCTTTCGAACAAAAACGTTATCACATGATTGTGCGTGTGTTACAAGATTCACAAGAATTTTACGTAAACGTAGAAGGTAGATGTCTAAAACATCAATTGCGCTTACAGCATGAAACGCCCAAATCGGCACACGTACGACGCCCAAATCGGCACACGTACGACGCCCAAATCGGCACACGTACGACGCCATTACATCAACATTAGGCAGGTAAATTTGCCAACAGATGTTCTTAACTGACATGCATGGTGTAACTAATGACTGACAATGTTCTGTAATCCATTTACGAACAATCGTTAGCTATTTCCTCGTAAAGTGAGTAGCGCTACTAAAGTAGCTTTCCAAATTTACTTCAGTTGAGTAACTGCACGCAACTGAAGTACATTTGGATAGCTACTTTTCGGTTTTATCTCTCCTTCTACGCCCAGGAGAACTTTCTGAAACTTTAACAGCGAGTGGATGTGCTACCTGCTATGGAGACTAATGCTTAAAATTAGAATTTAATTAAATTAAAGTCGGAAGCTCTTTCTTACCACTGCTTATTTCGAAAAGGAATTTCTGAAATTTGTTTAGTAGATATATTTCATGAACTGAAAACTTAACCGAAAAAGCAGGTATTCCGTGTTAGAAACTTGTTCTTCAAATTGTTAACTATTTGAGACCACCCTGCGTACTCATACTTCCAGTCATCAGACTCTGAATGCTAGTTTCATCATCTTCAATATCAGTATTGCACTGTTTGGAATAAAATCAAAGTTACAATGGAACCAAACGATGGAAAACGCTTCAATTCTATCTTCTAACGTCAACGTACGAGTTGCCCTGCTCCTCGGAGCTTGACACCGACCACACGGGCAACTCTACCTCGGAGCTCGACACCGGCCACACGGGCAACTCTACCTCGGAGCTCGACATCGGCCACAAGGCGGGTTGAGAGCAGGTCATTCAAGTCCAGGCCGTTGAAAGTCCCTGCGAAAGTGATATTCTCCACCGTCATCGCTGTGAACTCGAAGGCGCCAACGACCAACTGGTGGGTGGACTTTGTGAAGGCTTCGGTTGGAAGGTGCAGGTCGTTCACACGGACCGCTGAAACGTTGCCCGAGACCTCGACGTTCCCGGAAAATGTATTAGTTCCTAGAATATTAAACATTTTCAAACTATTAATGTTGAGTGGCAAAGAATATTCCAAAGCTTATATTTTACTATTCAAGGTGGTTAATATTTTAACAGATTAATTTTTCAACATCTAGTAAGAAATTAGACGTGCAAGGCATCTTCTACAATTACCTCTTCATGTTTTTATAGAAGCCCTCATCACACATGCTACACGGAACGACGAAAAACATTAGCTTTTGGCGAAAAATGAATTCCAGCATAAAATGGTTAACCAAAGCTGTTAGCGTACACCGTGTTCGGGAACTTTGCGCCTGCGTAATAAATGGAGCGTTTTTAGGTATAATAGGAAGGGAAACCTGCTGTCGACTGTCAAAGAAGCTGCAAGGAGGAATTTCTTTTTTTTCGTAAGAAACTGACGACTTTTACGAGTGGAACACCTGCACAATTCAACTATTGTAAGACGCTGTGCAACAGTACTTCGTGAAATCTTGAAAAACTAAAAATTCTACAAAACCGTTTCATCTTAATAGTAAAAAATGTAACTCCTCCGTCATTTAATACACTAGAACTACGCCGATTTGTCTCAGTTCAGGTATTTCAATACATGGGAAAATGCAGCGGAAAAATATATGAAAAGCATCGTTAGGAAATTTGACGACGTTCCTCAAGTCTGTCGTTTAACTCCAAACCTCGTTAAAAATTTCTTAAGATGCACAATTTTTATGCTTCTATTGTAAAAAAAATAATTCCCCGAACGATGGGCCAAATTTTATTATTGCACACAAAACCTCTAGGAATTATACAAGTCCAAAAAAAACACGATTTAACAGGATTAAGAAATCAACTATCATTTTGGTGGAATCATTCATGATTTACCAGCTAAAGATGCACAATTATTTCATAAAATCCACTTAGAATTGCACTCACCAAGTGCTATGACTGCATCACCGCACTGAAGCACATCGGTTGGGCTTCAGAGGCGTGTATAAGTCGAACAGAAACGGACGTAAACTTTGTGTCCCCTAATTTGTGCTCCCATTTGCAGTGCATCAGGCACAGTATTTGTTAATTCCTAATTGATTTTACACTATATTATTGCAGCTTCATCAGGTAATACGTATAGAACTGCATCAAAAGGATTTTTCTATTTCTCCGCCCAAAGTACACTCCGACTTCTGTCCTATGTAGTCAGTCTGGCATAAACATGTTTCCAAATTTCGACCGAAACTCTACCGTGCAGGTCCCTGAAGTATAGTGTTCAGTAGACGACGAAAAGCATACAGCATAGGGTGTAACAATGTTTTTGTGCCCATATTTGACAAGGGTTGTTCAGTTTTGCCGTCTTTTTCGTCGTCAGTTTCACTTCCACAAATTCTGGGCCACCTTAGATCTATTTATGGTGCGCAATGTACAGACATCCAATCAAATGGAATATACTATTACTCCGAGATAAGTGAATCTGTGGAATTATACCGAAATCGTCGAACGTTATTAGTTTAAGCATCAAAGGCAATCCCAAGAGAGCGAAAGAAGGGACTATTTAGCACTGACTTATGAGGACGTTGAATCTATGCACAGGTGTGTCGCCATAACAGAGTTAAAAAGTAAGAGGAGAAAAAATTAAGGACAGTCGGCGAAGAAACCTGAACAGGGGAAAAGAAACCTGACAAGGGAAAAAACACAAAGGGCACGGAAAATTGAAGTCCCGCGGGCCTATCTATAGCTGAGGAAACCTAACAGTGCCTCCCTGGAGTAACTAGAAACATCGAATATAGAAACTAAATAATGCTCAAGTAGAATTCACCGACAGTGTGATTTGTAACCAAGTACCCACACGAACCAGCCACTGAATTGCAGCCAAGTACCCAAGAAAATGGCTAAGAAAGTAAAACCTATACAAAAACTTATTAAAAAATTCAGCATCCCCCCTTCCTCTTCAATGCATTTTAAATGCGAAATAGCTATCTAGCGGACTGCAGCCTGGACTGTGGTGCCATTCGCTCGAGGACGATTTTTTCACCAGGTAAGCCAAGTGACTGCAAGCCGGTACCAAGGAAATCGGCTACCAAAAGATAGCTTATTGCATTAGGTTTGCTCCGGGCCTGTAGCCTGACGCTCATAGGGGCTAGAGCTGTAGCGTAGTCCTAGAAGTCGGCCGAATGAAACTGAGGAACCTCGACGGAAATGCTTTCTAGTCCAAGATGAAGCTAATAAAAATGGAATTCAAGACTAACCTGAAAACTTCAGCTCCTCGGCGTCAGACACGAAAACGCTATCGTTGAGGAGCGCAGTGAGAATCCTGTTGTTCACAGGGCCGTCAAACTGAACGCCCGACAAGAACGTTACGTATTCCCATAAGCCTCCAGAATCCAGTATTTCAGCGTCTAATGTAATAGCTTCTTCGTTTAACTTGCTGATGTTGAGATTCGATAGACCAGCTTTGTCTCTGGTTAAAATGTTACCTTTAACATCAATTTGGTCAATGTGCAGGTCGGAGTGCACCCAGTTACTTTCAGCGCTAATAACCAAGTTAGGAAGAAATTCATCAAGTGTAAAATCATTCAGTTCCACCGCCTTCAAAGATGATTCAAATATCACATCTCCAGTGCAGGTTATAGACCCGGTAATATTTTCGACTGAATCTGTGTACATCACAGTTGAATTGAGCTCTCCGATGTCGATGCCGTTGATAATTTGCGACTCGAGGAAAATATTACTTGAATTCAGGCTGTCAAATACTGCACCGCTGAATGTCTGTTCGTCACTAAAGGTATTTTCTCCCAACTTGGTAGCGATGTTATTAAAATCAATATTATTGATTGACCCTTTAACAAAGAGCTCAGAACCTGACAAAGTGTTACTTAAAATCTTGCTGCCTGTAACTTTTTGCCCAGGCCTTTTTTTATACAAGGATTTCGCCAAGATGTTGGTTAAATTTAGACCTCCAATGTACCCAGTGACTTCGAGATCGTTTGCAGTGAATCCATTTGTGAAAGTTTTATGGCCAGAAATGGACAGCGGTCGGTCGCTGCTCACGAAGTTTTCGACAGGGAGATAATTAATGGCCCCAGTATTTATACGCTCAACCGACAAACGTCCGTCGAATAGTGTCTTCCCGCGGATTTCAACATTGGCGTCAGTTTTCAACACTAAATCTTTAGCAACGTCTGAGAAATCAAAGTTGTTCAGCACCCCATCAAGGTTCAGACTCCTGAGAAGAACAGAGTCCTGAAACACGACAGTGTACGTAATATGGTCCTTCTTCCTCCCAGCTTCACCGCCAATACTTTGTAGATTCACTCCATCCACCAAAAAATTGTTCACATTCAAGTCACCGTCAATTTCTATACCACTGCTGAAAACTTTGTGTCCAGAAATGATCTGGCTCGTAGAGAGCGTGACCATGTCCTCTGTCCGTATGCCGTCCACAGCGCCTTGGACGACCACATTTTGGATGGAAAGATCTTCAAAAATTTTGTTCTCGAAGATTACAAATGAATTTCCCTTGTGAGGATACTCCAATGGGAAGAAGTGACCGTTTACTCTCCCGTTTACGTACACGTTACCGGATATTTCTAGTGGGGATTCAAACTGAAGAGAAAAATTAGATCTCTCGTTCACATTCTTCATGAAAACATTAGCGAAGAAACTTTTCATCTCAACACCCATAACCGAAGGGGTATTAACGTCACCTTTTACAATGACGTCATTCAAAAATTGCAGAGAACCAGACACGGTTACGTCTTTCTGATCAGTAAGAATCGATCTACTCAAAGCTTCAAGGTTGACGTCGTTCACTTCATTTCTAAACGAGCTCACTCTGCCAAGGGCATGGACTTCTCGAAACAAGCACGTGTCTGAAATAAGATAGCATTTAGTAAGATTGGCATTTGAATAATTCACGTTTAAGTACAGACTAAGTCTTCATTTACATCAACGAACATTTCAACACCTTGTTGAACCGAATGTTTACGATAGTCGCTGTTGGTACTTCCGAGAAACCCTATAATACTTACTAAATACAGCAGTGTCTGACGTTAGCAAACTGTTTGAGAGCTGTTTTCCACCAAATTTAAAGCCTTCGGCAATTCCAAACGAGTCGATGACTGTCAATCCTTGTACGTAAGTCACGTTCTCAAGAATCGCATCAGATGTTTGCGTGACGAACTTGTCCATCGAAATTTTATCGAGAGAAATCGTCTGCAGCGACGTGGCACGAAATGGACTACTGAATACTTTCTTGCCTGTGATGGTTAGTGGAAGACGCGACCTTAGAAACAAAGTTCAGTAAAGGTTTGTTATTCAGTCTATCATCGTACGGTCCTAGAAAAAAGTGCACGTGGCATAAGAGCATTTTACAGATTCGTTGATGTGAAAATTTTACGAAATAGTGCAGAAAAAACTACGCTTCAGGGCAATTATTCTTCACTAGAACTTGCACTTGTATCTACCTAACAATGAATCTGAACTGAACTTCGTAAAGCTATGACAATTTTAGGCGTGAAATACAGTTTTCAATATCAGTTAGTACTTCTTAAGCTTACACATGACGAGCTTTCCTCATGTTCTAATAAATGAAAATTTTATGAAAATTATTAATATTTGTCTTTTACTCCGGCCTATTCTGACGGGTTTGTGGCATCAGAACAAAATTTCGGTGTAAAATTTAGTTCGAATGTCACTCACTCGACTAAGTCACAAATTATGTCTTGAAGAATGCTTCCTTCCGATGTGAAGGTTGTGGTATCAACCAGGGAAGCTGACAAGCCAGTGAAGAAAACGCGACCATCAATAGAGGCCTCCAGCGAGTGTTGCTCAATGCCATCTGTGGTGGAATAGTTATGGTTTAAAATTTGAGAGAAGTATCGATCATCAATTGCATCTCATAGCCATAGGTTACCCTTGCACCAATGTTGCTCATTTCTGAATATGATGTTGGGAACTTGAAGTCAAAGTTGACATGAAATGGCATGCTTAGACTGATGCTTCTATCTGGAAATCTTGGAAAAAGGGCTTTCACTTGACAGTTGTCCAAGATGCAGGCTACCTGTGTTTGCGTAACACTAGTGGCATACATCAATGCCGAATTGGTTAAAATACATAATAGATGTACTTAATGAGTAAAATGACAAAATATTCACTTTCAGTATTTAACCTAAAATTCAGATGTTTTTGTTCAACATTAAACACAAAGCTCACTAATGATGTACAACGAGGCGATGACAAACTAGCCCGTACCAACGGAGGACCACAGTGTCTTCATTAGTATGCAAGAATAAGATAAAAATATTAAAACAGGTTCAGGAGCATCCTCACCTTCAAATTTGTTCTGCAGTGTCTGCAGCCTGTCAAAAACCTCACTGAGCGCGAACTCTTCATCTTCAAGCTTCTTCTGGTGCTCGGCGAGGGACACCCGGTGGTTGATCGAACTAGTCACGGTCGCTTTTACAAAACTTAGCGTTTGGGCTCTGCCCTCCTGAACAGAAAACGCCTGTGTCATAAACGGTGAACTGAAATTCTGCTTTCCTACAGCTGCGTTACAACGGGTTTCGGAAATTTGTGAACCAAAATTGTTCTCAGAAAAACGATAAAAACCTCAAATTGGGAAAAATACTCGATAACCGTTCTGTTTGCTCTATTCCAACCCATCGAAAAAATCAAATGAGCTTTCAAACTAATACAGACCAAGGCTGTTTTTAATTTCAAGATATTGGGCTACTTCAACTACTTGACAGAATCGTAAGACATCCTGGAGGCTGGCGGAACCTGACAAACGGGCGCATTTGTCAGGTTCCGCCAACCAATGTACAGGTGAAGCTGTAAGATGCTTATGTTTATTGAACTCGAGAAGATGAGTCGGCTTGAAAAAAATGGTCTACTCACTTCAAGAAGATTGAATACATCTGCTCTGAGCTATAATTCATGCTATTTATTGCTGAATAAGCTCACCATTAATAGTTTAAAAAAATTTACCCATCTATTCAGAAAATCAGAATATATTTGGAATAATTAAGATTAGAGTGTCAAATAAAATATGTAAACGAATTTACCGTTCGGCGTTAAGCTTAAATTTGCATTAAATTCAAAAACGAAATATTGACATATTAGTCTAATTAAAGAATACTTGTAGAAAAAGAACGTGGGGGCTCGGTAATCTAGGAACGTGGGGCTCGGTAATCTAGGAACGTGGGGCTCGGTAATCTAGGAGCATGTTAATTAGAGGAAGTCTTGAGAGTTATTTTCTTAAATTGAAAAATGAATGAAAAACAAAATTATGCTCGTTAAAGAGAAACTTTCGCTTAAAGTGAGTTGAAGTTTTATGTTTCTGTCTTATGGTTCAGTTTCAGATTCTCCATATCGAGTGTCAAGCATTTCCAGTAGCATTTCCTTTTTGCACACATTTGGGGAGTTAGCCTTACTGAAAATCCACGCCAAGCCCAGGAAAATTGGCGAAACAGTTGAAATGCATTTATCAAAAAAGCTCTTTTGAACAAACTTGGCAGAGTGACGAGTGTTCAGAAACTTCTATCACGAGTGTCACACGCTGAGTGAATAGACGCTCACGACTTATTCCTCCACTCAGCAATTCGAGAGCAAGAGCCTGCTTAACAGTCTACGAATACAGTTCTACAGGATTCTTTCCTTGTCCGCTCGCTTAAAGCTCCCTATCCACATGAAATATGATCTAAAGAGCGAGGAGGAGAGACTTTAGTTAACGACTATAGAAAGAAGAATTGATACACAAGGGTGTTTTCTTACACAGGATCACCTTCGCATAAAATCAGCATGTTAAGGCTAAAAAAAAAGAAGGTGTGATGACAAAGAAAGGGTGAAAATTGAAAAAAGTAATGAGAACGATATTATGAAGTCCTGGAAGCCCATCTATAGCTGAAGGAACCTACCAGTGCTCCCTTGTGTGGTACCGCCAGTGCCTAACGCTACATACAGACAAACCTAACTAATCTAAATCCTGTTGATTATCATGTGCCCGCAGAGGGGAAATAGTTCTATAACCTAAGAACACAGATCCATAGACTCAAAAATTCATACCTCGCTTTAGGATACCAATAATTCACCTAATGAGCCTCAGTTACAAAAGAAAGGTATCATGAATAGAGCATCCTGACTGCAGTGATCCAGCTTAAATCTGCACTGAGTTTGAGTGAGGTGTTAGATTAAGACTTAGCTAAAATTAGTGAAGTATTTAGCGAAATATTGATTGCTCTAAAGCGGTCTATTTGCGCATGGCATCCTGCATTAAATAGGAAGACAGACGCAAATTGTATTATGCAAGACGTAGGCTGCTAGTTTCGATATGACGGCAATTAACAATCATGAGTATCTTCGATACCTTTGCCGTTACAGCCCCCCGGATGGAGATGCTGCCCTCAATGGAGGAGCTGCGGTCCACCGAGTGCCTCAGCCTGTCCAGGACGGATCGCAAGACCGCGTGTTGGACCGCCAGTCGGCCCTGTTGCCAATAGGGGGTCCAAATTGGAACAAATCGAGGAGAAGTCGAGGTAGAAGATGCAAATAGATGCGTATCACATAAAGGCTAAGGTCGAAAAATTTGAAAAATGTGTCAATAAAGTAAGAGGTTTTTGAATGTATTAAAGTTTAATAAAAAATTGATTAGGCCTTCGTCTCTTCACTTCATCAATACTTCCGAGCAATTTTCGAGTAAAAAAACTGCTAGACGATGTCGACAGAACACAAGGACATTAATATTTCGGTGTCCTGGCGGTCAGAGAAGCATGTATGCGGACAGTGAAGAGAGCTGTAGCGGAGGTCGGGACGACTGTAAGACTAAATATTTTCCGCAAAAAGACGAGCTCATCACACGAGCGCATTATCGAGAGAAAGACAAGCTCACCCCATGTTATTAGGTGACAAGGAGAACTCTGAGGGTGGAAATAACGATAGAACACCGTACAAATTGACACACGACTTCGCTATTAGTGATTCAAAGTTCATGAGGCTTGAGCGCGGAAGGCTATTTAAACGATGTCCATGTACAAACATCTTAATAGAAATTTACTTTTCGTAAAGTCATTACATGAAGTTTGGATTTTGGGGCAAATTTTGGTGGAAATGAAGATAGCCCATCTAAAAAAAATCATAATTTACGAACCTACTTAACATTTACATATTGTCTATTGTAATTAATCAACGCAGCTGTTTTTCAAAGAATTAGATTTGTTAGCATTTCTATCGATATTACTTCCCAGCATTCCGTTACGGTGCACCACAGCGCGCGCGTTTCCAAATCGTCTCCCACTGATATCAGCCCGCCTCGCTAACATGCCCCAGAAATTCTCAGTAGGATTCAGATCAGCGTAGCAATATCGTGGTCTTCCAGTTACTAGATGGTTAATTCCGCAGCGCGAATTGCAGCGCGAATTGCAGCGCGAATTGCAGCGCGAATTGCAGTGCGAATTGCAGCGCGAATTGCAGCGCGAATTGCAGCGCGAATTGCAGCATTATCTTGCTAGAACGAGTCATTCTGGCGATGATTGGCCAAAAATGGAAGAACACTTTTTAGAACCTCAGTTTTCTTCAATGCATTCTGTCTTCCGTCGATTTTCACCGAAATCGCTTTGCTTCCGACGGAAAATGCTCCCCAATTCCCAAGAGGTCCACCTCCAAAATGCCGCTTGCTGAAAACCTCGTAAATTACGCCAGTAGAACTGAAAACCGCCAGGTCCATTCAATTCGAATTTTTCATCTGAAAAAATGTATTGATATAGGTCAACTTGATATTGATAGGTTAACTTCGCTTTTCCACCGCACTTTATTCCGCACCCACTATTTTGTGTAACTACATCAGCGCTGATGCTTTCTCTTCTTGCATGTGAAGTTTTTTGATGGTTTCAATGTTTGTCGCACTCTCCTGGGTGTTAAAAGTTGAAGACGTTTGAACGCTTCTGGAGCTTTTACCGGTATAGAGCTTCAGGTACAAGCCTTCAATTGTTCGTTGAATTTGGCTTTGGCCGACGTCCGGTCGATTTCTTCACCCAAACTATTCTAGATTTTACAAATAGTTGCATATGACTCTCCTAGATGTGTGGGTTTACTTGGAAATTGCTTTTGATAACCATCCCCACGACAGTCTCGTGGCCAAAATTGAAGCCCATGATATACAAAATGATTATTCTATACGGGTACGGAACTGCTCACTGGTCGCACTCGACGACTGTCGATTTATGAGCAGCATAACGACTGGTTAGAAGCACCGTCAGGGGTGCCTCTCAAGAAAGAGTGCTGGGTCTCTTTCCCTCTATAATCTACAATAATGAACTTAACGTCTGAATCATTAGTAAAATCAAGTTCGCAGACAACACGAAACTCTCCCATAGGACAATCACTAAGCATAACAGAATAACCATCTGAACAGATCTCCATCACCAACTCCAAAGAACCGAAACCTGGTAAATGAAGTTCAACATTGACAAATGTTCAGTGACACGCATTGGAACCAGCTCAAAATTTTTTTTATAATTTATTTGTTAGTTTTAAGCGCTCTAGACACATGGACTGTCATCTCAGGAGGGCGAAAAGAATGGACCATTTCGTGTCGACTTAAGAAAACGTGGAATCGACGCACAGGTGTTTCCGCAAGATTCTCTGCTCATAGAATCGGCAAGTCAAGAGAAATGGAAAAAGCTAAAGAATAATCAGCTAAGAAGGCAAGAAAATGGAAAGAAACAAAGTGGGTACGAATGATAGAAGACGCAAAAGGCTAGCAATGTAAGCCCCCATAAACCTCAAAAGGCCTAGCTATAGACTTTTTACTCCCCATAAGCCCCACAACTCATAAGGGACGCCATTCTCCCTAGTAAAGGATAGACAAACCTAATTCTATCATCTATATATTCTATAGCGTGTCCATTGACATGCGCACAGACGGACACGCGCACGCCTCACCCCCACATTGCCTCACGAACAAGCCCTGCTCTTGAGTGCATTACGACTCACCTGCAGATGAGCGACAGCAGCTCGAGCCTCTTCGTACCGGGCCAGGACAGGGTCTGGTGAGGGCGCTAGCGAAAACTTGACCGTCACAATAGACACGGTGCCGTCCGTCGACACTCCGATGACCTGCCAGTGTTTGCGCGCATGATGAGAACTTTGAGATTAATGCAATGGTAGGGCATGGCTGTTAATTAATGCTCATGAGAATAAGTGGTTGGAAATGAAAATTAACGTGGTGTGGTACAACAGATTTATAAGTGAACCGTCACGAAAGTAGGTTTCTTAAATTATACTTCATCAGGTGAAAATATGGAAAAATTGTGGAAGGAATGAAACATTCCGTGTAAAATAGAATTGTACGCTGAAGAAAACGCCTGCGTCCAAGATTCAAACAGTTCAATACGGAACTATCATTTATTCGAGAACACGAATCTTTCACAATGCAACAATGATATGACGATCACCCTGGAAAATAGAACAACGTTGCTCTGAACTGCATCAATATAGGATTTTTATTACAGTAAAATACTCCTCAAAGCGGCAAGGATGAACAGACGCTCAAATATGTTTTGGGTAATGTTCCGTGCGTAACTACTACGTACTCCACATCTCTGCATTGTAAAGGATACCCACACAAATGCATCATATTTTGTGTTGTAGCTGACGGAAAATTAATTTTTTCGATATCCGTTCTCCTGTGTAGCTTAGAGCCATGTTGAGGCAAAGAAACCAACTCAGCTGTAGTCCATACGGCACGGACGGGGGCGGAGGCAAGTTTAAAAAGAATTGATACTATGCGTTAGGGTCCCAATATCAACGGAGGTGATATTTAAATGCCCATGGCAGTCCAGGAAGCGCACACTCGCAACGCCCACCACCAACTCGTCCACACTCGCAACGCCCAATCCCAACACGTCCCCACTCGCAACGTCCACCCCCAACACGTCCACACTCGCAACG